>CAUYON010103109.1:0-31432 GCA_963573935.1 Arctocebus calabarensis
AAAAAAAAAAAGGAATCAACCCCTGTGAAGGGAAAGCAGATGAGTCAGAATCAGGCAGGGAGGAAGCTGAGCTGCTAAGATCCGGCAAAGCCTTGGTGGACTGGCAGAGAGCTTCTGAGAAGGGACCCTGTTGGTCTGAAACATCCTCACTCAGCATGCCCAGTGACCGGACGTGGACCACCCTGGGAAGGGCGTGACCTTGTTTTTTTACTTCAAAATAAGGTATGTGCAGTGTGCATAGGAATTTGTTCATAGTTTTTTTTGTTTGTTTTTTTGTTTTTTTTTTTAACTATAGTCTGGCCCTCCAACAGTCTGAGGGACAGTGAATTGGCCCCCTGTTTAAAAAGTTTGAGGACGCCTGGTCTGGGGAGTCAAGGGCACTCAGAGGACTTCCTCGTCAGAAACCTGTTCTCAGAATTAACCCAAGGGTGGGCCACACTGGGGACGAATGCCGAGACAAGCTGAGACTGACTTGGATCTTTGAGGGGGCTGTTGGCCTACAACAAAGGCTGATCAGAAAATCCACCTACAGTGTCTCTCGCAGCCTCCCAGTGGTTTCATTTGCAGTTTCACATGAGGCCCCCTCTTGCATCCCATCTTGAGATACCAAGGGATTCCTGTCTCTTTTCTCATTCCCCTTCCCCCCTCGGGTGCCAGTGTGAGAAACTAGGCCGCTGCCATTGCTTGCCTATTATCCCAATCTTTTACCAGCCAAGCCTTTTAATCAACTCTGCCCAACTTTGTCAGTTAAGAGGGGGAGTTCTAGACTCAGACTGCCCTCCTCCCTGGCTACCCACCTCCCTGTGGCTGTCTTTGACAGGTTGCTGAACACTGCATACTCCAGTCTTCCTATGAAGTACAGAGCACAGGGCATCTTAGATGGACACAGCCCTGTCCCTGACACATTGCTGGGATTCAGGAAATTGCAGTTATTGTTGCTCCATAGTCCCCAATGCCTCTCTCTCCTGCTTGCACCCCACTTCCATCATTGACAGCTGTATTGCTCTCAATTTTTCCTTCTTCCAAAGGGCTTCTCTTAAGCATCACCAGCTTTCTTAAACACTAGTCTTCTTGCCCCATTTAAAAATCTTTTTGTAAGTGGCTTTATAGCTATAATATATATTATATTACAAGAATCAAGATGACCCATTTTAGGTTGGAGTAAGAGCTAAAAATGGATTGGGGCTCAGCACCCATAGCTGGTTAGGGCACCAGCCACAGGTACTGAGACTGGCGGGTTCAAACCCAGCCTGAGCCTGCTAGACAACACCAACAAAAAAAAATAGCTGAGCATTGTGGCAGGTCCCTGTAGTCCCAGCTACTTGGGAGGCAGAGGCAAGAGAACCACTTAAGCCCAAGAGTTTGAGGTTGCTGTGAGCTGTGATGCCACAACACTCTACCAAGGGCAACATAGTGAGACTCTGTCTCAAAAAAATAAATCAATCAAAATTAAAAGATGGATCAGGCCTCCACTTAGAAACATCACATTTGGACAACAGGAGACAGGTCCTTTCAGTGAGCTATAAGTTTCTCACTGCCACTGTATAGAACTTCCCAATCACCCTGTGTCCCAACAAGGGAAAAACACAACCAAACATAGATCATGCTATTCTTAAATCAGGTTCTTTATTTTGAAACCTAAGATAGCATTTTATTTAATTTGCAATAGACAAGGGCTGGGGACAACTTGTTTGGGTTTGTTTTTTAAACAAAGATGGAAACCAAAAGCAAAAATAATCTGTGAGCACCACCTTGTGGAGAGATACACAGCTATTCCATCACTCTGTAGTCACTGAACACAGGTGTACTAGCCGGCCCCGGGGAGACAGCAATAAACAGACACAACTCCCAGTCAGATGGAAGTCTCTGGCCAGGGGGAAGACAGAAAATAAATAAAATCATTCTGTAAAGTACATATCAGATGGCCATAGGTGCTGTGGAGAGAAATAAAGCAGGGATGAGGGTTAGGGCAAGGGACTGAAGTTTAAAATTGAAGGATTCAGGAAGGCCTAACTGAAAAGGTGATACTTGAATAAAGGTTTGAGAGAGAGGAAGTGGCCAGCTGCCCATTTACCGGGGTCACGGCCGTCTAGGTAGAACGGCGTGTAAGAAGTACTCAGTGCAAAAATACTGGTGAATTTGAGAACGATGAAGAGCAATGACTAGAGGGACAGTGGAGGAGACAGCAGGCAATCAAGACGGGGGGCCCAGGGGACCGGATCACACGGGGTGAGGCTTTGGCAGCATCTACTTCGACTGAGATGAGCGCTGTAGGAGGCTTTGAGCAGAGGGGTAAGATGAGCCCACCTCTTTTTAATAGCATTGCTTTTGTTGAAGGAATCAAAAGCAAAAATAAACCAGACATGGTGGCATGAGCCTACAGTCCCAACTACTCAGGAGGCTGAGGCAGAAGGATCACTTGAGGTCAGGAGTTTGAGACTGTAGTATGCTATGATCGCGCCATCTCTAATTCAAAAAAAAAAAATTAAAAACAGAAATAGACTGCACTGCCTTTAGACCAAGCCAGAAGAGCCTCTACCCAGAAGCCATGCTTTAGAGGGTCCCACGTAAAACAAGTACACTGTATATAAGTTGATCAGAGCACTCAGCACACCCTTATGGGAGATGGGGGTTCAATTCCACTGCAACACAACCAACCACCTCTCAGGAGAGCCGGGAAACTTTTCTCCAAGCCTCTTGCCCTGTGTGCATGAAACAAAAGGGAACTGTGTCCAGTTGCCATCAAGATTAACGGGTTGTACCTCTGCAAACAGGGGTGTGGCCACAGCTTTGGAGGGCAGGGTGAGTTGAGTAATTAAGAGAAAGGCAGTGACTATATCAAGTGCTTCCTACTGGAGAGCACAGGTACCTCAGATTACAAAGCGTCTGCCGCATCTGTGCCGGCCATCCATCTCCTGACTTCTCTTTGAGACACTGTAGAATTGCCTGGCATTTGTGAAAACTGCGCATTTAATGACTACAGAATATCGTTCACTATTAAACAATTCATAATACTCAAATACAGAAAGTCCATGATGCATCGGATTCTAGAATATTGTTGTGAGAGATGGTGAAATGGCACTATAAGTGATCACTGCCTTATATGATGAAATTCAAGTATGTCCCAATATTTTCTACAACAATGATATTGCATCCTATCAACCCTCATGATAGTATTCGAACATGATATATAAAGTGACTGGTTCATTTTCAAACCTTATTGCCAATTCAGCTGAACAAATTTTCTCATTCCAAGTAGAAATTAATTTCTTTAATTACTAAGAAATACAATAACTCAACAAGGACTAATTTGACAAAATCTTCAATAGAACATGAATTGTGTGAAAGGCTTGATTACAAAACATCATATTTTTCTTAAGTTTCAAAAACAAGATCCTGGGATAGATACATAATTCTTGAATTAATGGCTTTATCTTTTTACTCATCAAACATTACCTGCCCATTAATAGGACATGCAGACACACACAACAATAATTCAGTAATCGTTAATATTTTGTTTACTGTCAGTCACATAAAAAATCATAGCTTTATTTTTATTTTTTCAACTAAAAGGTATATAAATCAAAGTAAGAAGATAGAATATATTTTAAATAATTGTTAGTTTGACATGTGTTGCAAATATCTTGACATGTATGTTGGATCCATTTGCATTTTGGCCCTGACTTCTTGTATGTGAGGGGACTCCAGTTAGGAGGTTACTGCAATAATCAGGCGATAAATGGCAGTAGCTTGAGCAGGGTTGTGGCACTGGAGGTGTGAGAAGTCATCAAACTCTGCATGCATTCTGAAGGAAGCACTGAAAGGATTATCTACAAATTGGATTTAAGTGTGAAAGAGAAAAATCAGTGCAGACGAGGTTTCTGACCTGAGCAACAGAACGGAGCTTGTTGTTATATGAATTAAGGAAGGAAGTGAGACGAGGAGTTCTGGGGGAATTTCAGAAGCTTGATTTTTGTCATGTTAAGCTTGGGGTGTCCATTTAACTCTCAGTAGTTTAATGCTCAGGGTCTGGAGGTTATTAGGGTAGGAGCAGAGTTGGGTTATATTCAAATCCTTGGGAAGAGAGGGAAGAGAGAGACCCACCCTTGATTTTTCTGTTTTCAAATAAGATGGGAGACAGGGTGGGGATGAAAAAAGGGAACATTCCGTGTACCTCCTCTCCCCCCAGACCAGAGAGTGGCAGAAAGAATGCAGAACTCACCTCCCAAAACCCCTCCTGGACGATAGCCACTCCCTTGGTGTAGATGCCCTGGAAAAAGCCAACAACCAACCACAATCCTGGACCTTACCCTGGAGCTCTTCACTCCAGACTTCCCATAAAAGAACTCCCAGAAACAGCAATATAAGGCACAGTCAGATTTCGTAAATCCTACCTATGAACTGATGCGTCCTCCGCCTGATTGCCTTTTACATCAAGTCCTTTCATTTGGATTTTTCCATCCACCTTCCTACATTAGGTGATTCTCAGCCGCCACCCCCCCCCAAAAGACATTCCAACTCAATAACGGAGATGATGTACAGAAAAAAAAGACATGAGAAACAAGAGACAAAGTCTAAGTTTCTGAATCTCTTCACTATCTAATCCTCAAACTGGAAAAGAAACTGAATTTTAAGTGTATCATTTTATCAATCACTTGAAGTTATCTTATTCTCCTTCTGACAAATACAAGCACGTCACAACTAAAGTAAAATCACCATCCAAACCCAGAAGAGATGGAGAAAGGGAGAGATGTTGGGGTGACTTCACTCCCACCTGCTGAGTAATCCTGGGATGAGAAACCAATGCTTCACTTCCAGAATTTATCTTACAGAATGCACGTTCCAAAGGATGTTACTTGATGAGTTCTATGCCCCAAATAAACTTGTGATCATTGGATATATTGTATATAAAACAAATTTATTCTTGGTGTGTGCCACACCTTTTGGGGGCAAAACACGATTGTAAGAGGGACTTTACCCAACAAATGCAACCAGTGTAACATGGTTTCTTGTACCCTCAATGAATCCCCAACAATAAAAAAAAATTATTTTCTGTAGGAATATCACTACATGAATGCACTTCATAAATCTTCTAGGGTGAGACACAGAATACAGCTCTACCAATATTTGATGCAAAACCCACTCTTTTTCCAGTGGTTCAAAATAACAGTTTCCAGGCTCGATAAGTAGTATCTACAGAGAACTCAAATCAACAAAAAAAAGAGATAATAATCCATCTGTCACTGGGCAAGAGATATGAACAGACCGTTCTCTAAAGAAGACAGTGAATGCTAGCAAACATATGAAAAATGCTCATCATCCCTAATCATCAGAGAAGTACTAATCAAAACCACACTGAGATATCACCAAACCTCAGTGAGCTTAGCCCACATCACAAACTCCCCAACCTGCAGATGCTGGCATGGATGTGGAAAGAAGGGAACTCTTTTATAATGTTGGTGGGACTGCAAACAAATAGAGCCTTTTTGGAAGGAAGTATGAAGAACCCTTGAAGAACTCAAATTAGACCTCCTATTTGACCCTGCAATCCCACTACTAGACATCTACCCCAGAAGAAAAAAATCATTTTATCATAAGGTCCTTTGCACTAGATTGTCACAGCTCAATTTACAAACACCAAGACACAGAAACAACCTAAATGTCCAACAACTCAGGAATGGATTACAAATTGTGGTACATACACACCATGGAATACTATTCAGCCATAAAAATGATGCTGACTTCCCATCTTTTGTAATATCCTGGATAGCACTGAAACACATTCTTCTTAGTAAAGTATCACAAGAATACAAAGGCAATTTATCCAATGTACTTAACACTAATATGAAGCCAGTAGATGATCTAACGCCTGCCCACACAGGAGGAAAACTCATTTCAATTCCAGTTGGGGAAAAGGGTAACCAAGGAGGGGGAAGAGGTGGGGTGCTCTCAATAAATGGGCATGGGGTGGGAGTGTTTGGCACGCCTTTTGCATAGGGGACATAACCACAAGAGGGACTCTACCTAACAAAAAAGACACAAAATAATAACTTCCAGAAATGGCATTCTTCCGAATACAGTTTAGGAAACACTGTTCTAATATATTTGTTTAATTTTGGCTTATCCAATAATCTCAAGTTTATTTGGAGTATAGATAGATGGATAGATGGATGGATGGATGGATGGATGGATAGATAGATAGACAGACAGACAGATAGATAATCTCAAGTGAATAATGATGTTTGCCAAAGCTGGCTAGGCAAGATCATGAAGTTCTCCACCACCCACTCTCTGGCTTGATACACCAAGATTTGCAATCTGCATAACTATACTTTCATCTGCATAACTATACTTTCATAGAAACTAATTCAATTTGGATTCAATAAATTTGCTTTTAAAAAATGAAGCCACCGAATTGTCAAATATTCTCAGCAGTTAAACATTCATATTGCAAATGAATTCCCAAACCCCTACCTGCTCCAGTAATGTTATCACTGAATAACTAGAATTAATTATTATCGAGATAATGATAATGATGCCAAAGAATTAAGCCTAATTAAATGTTTTACCATAAAGAAAAGGTCAAAATTTAGATCAATGATGATTTAATTTTATTCTTTAATCATTTGGAGATGTTCAGTTCTTCTAAGCACAATAATTTGATAAATGACAGTATCTTTACTACACTTGAGCAATATCTTTATTGACCTTTTTTACATGTTACCCAGCACACAAGTCCATATAATAAAGGTTTTATGAGCAAATCCTTACACATTGATAAATATTAATGACACTTTAGATTGCTTTTACCACTCTTTCTGTGTAATCTCCCTGAATTGAACTAACATGAGAATAGCTCCACTTTCTTGGAAAGTAACCCTCCCAAGAGAATTTAAAACTTTAAGAAAGACCTGGTATCATAGTAAGACAACCGTTGGCCTCAGAAGGAAGTGACACACTTTTATATAAGATATCTAATAAGGACATATTTATTAATTACAAATTTCATTCATATTTTTGTATACAAATATTGTCCCAATGGCTTGAGAAATGCCATTATAATGCTAAATGAGGAAAAAGCTAACTATAAATTCAAGAGAAATATGCTTTCAAACACAGATGAATGTTTTTAAATGCTATGTCTTAAAATAGGAATAGTAATTAACTCCAGTGACATAATTTTTAGAAATTTTCTGTATCGATTTTATAATCATGAAAAAAATAAAGTTATTTTTTCAATAGTCCTACTCTGTATTAACTGATTTATTCCACTACCAGTGGTTCTCAACCTTCCTAATGCCATGACCCTTTAATACAGTTCCTCATGTTGTGGTGACCCCCCAACCATAAAATTATTTTCATTGCTAAATCGCTACTGTTATGAATTGTAATGTAAATATATGATAGGTAGGATGTATTTTCCTTGTTACAAAGGGGTCGCGACCCACAGGTTGAGAACAGCCTCTCTAAATCCAAACTGCAATGTTCAAGACACAAATTTATGGTGAAATTCCAGGAGTTTCTTCTGGGTACAAAAGGAACCCAGTAAAGACGCTGTCGTCCTCAGCGCTGACATACACCCCATTCCAATCTTTTGACACCTCCAGCCAGACTTGGTCTCCCGCGCGTAATTTCAGGATGATGAGCAGAGAGGCCTGGTCCGTCTCCTGGCCGTAGAGAGTTTCCCTGGACTTGAACTGCTTCTGATTCCGGGCCACCAGGCTGATGCGCGCAGGTCGGCCCCTCACAGTCAGGTGGTAGGAGAAGACGTACGTCCCGGGAAGGGTGCAGTTGAACTTCCCCGTGAGGGGACTGTAATCCCCTTGGTCGTTATAGAGAACCTTTTCAAACCTGATAGGGGTGTCGGGAGGGGGGAAAGGCTTTGACAGAGCAGCGCTGAAGGCCGACTGCGGGACACAGGCCACCTCGCCCTTGGAGCCTTTGAAGCCCCGAGAGCCCTTCTTCCCGGTCGGGCCTCGGACCCCTTTGCTCCCAAGCTCGCCCTTTGGCCCGGCAGGTCCCAGGAGACCAGGAGGGCCCAAGTCCCCTTTCTCCCCTTTAGGGCCTGGATCACCCTTGGCCCCAGGCAGACCATCGGGGCCACTTCTGCCTTCTGTTCCTACGTCCCCTTTGTTACCCTTTTCACCCTTCATGCCCCCCTCGCCTTTTTGTCCTTTTCCTCCCTTGTCCCCAGACTCTCCGCAGTAGCCCTTCTCCCCCGCGTCCCCCTTGTCTCCCTTGGCCCCGGGCCCTCCGTGGGAGCCGGCCGGACCCGCTGTCCCTGGGTCTCCTCTGTCTCCTTTGGTGCCGTTCTCACAGGCGTCCCCCTTGGAGCCCTTCTGACCTTGCACTCCTGGCAGGCCAGTGTCTCCTTTATCCCCCTTAGGGCCAAGTCCTCCTGAAATGGAAAATTAAAATCATGTTTTAGGATTGCACCTGCTATAAACAGTATGCTATAAACACAGAGCTCAAAAACTGGAAAAAAATACCTGCTAATTGGGTCCTAGAAACCTGGCTCTTGCCTCCGTAAAGGCGGTGCCCAGGAGGCTCTTAAGATAAGCACTTTATATCACGCCACGCTCTTCCAAGCGGAAAAAGTAATGCTTCCAAGAAACAGTACTTTATATTCAGACCTCGTACGTGTGCATGTAGCTTTTGTTTGTTTGTTTTTGAGATAGAGTCTGACTATATGACCCTTAGTAGAGTGCCGTGGTGTCACAGCTCATAGCAACCTCAAACTCTTGGGCTTAAGCGATTCTCTTGCCTCAGCCTCCCAAGTAGCTGGGACTACAGGCACCTGCCACAACACCTGGCTATTTTTTGTTGCAGTTGTCATTACTGTTTAGCAGGCCCAGACCGGGTTTGAACCCACTAGGCCAGCACTGTAACCACTGTGCTATAGATGCCGAGCCAGCCTTTCTTTCTACTTTTAAAATAATAAAGAATATTAAAACTATAGCTGCCCACTGTATTCCATTACCCTTTCATTTGGTCCCAAACAAAGTCTTCTACATCTACAGATCCTCCTCCGCACCAAACCCAAAACTTTACTGGCAAAGAAACTGAAATGCAAAAGGATTTGGGATTTTTATTTTCCATTTTACAGCATAGCTCAGATACTTATACCTCATCTCTAAACTTCATCTTTACAATTCAGCACATGAATTATTAGAAGCATAACAGTCATTTACCCTTTCATCTGACCTCTCTGATAATGTTAAACCCAAACAGGAAGAGAACAAAGGGTCATACTGCCCTGGAGACTGTACAAAACAGATACATTGCATACACAAAACTGTACACAATGGATACATTGCATAAGCAAGACTGTGCACCGTAGACACGGTCCATGCACAGGACTGTGCACAGTAGATACATTACATACACAAGACTGTGCACAATAGATAAATAGCACACATAAGACTGTGCACAGTAGATACGTTGTATACACAAGAGCCCGCAGAGAAGATATGTTACATACACAAGACTGCGCACAGTAGATACGTTGCATATACAAAACTGTTAACAGCAGATACGTTGCATACCCGAGACTGTACACAGTGGATACATTGCATACATGAGACTGTTGCACAGTAGATACGTTGCAGACCGGAGACTGTGCACAATGGATACACTGCAGACACAAGACCGTGCACAGTACACATATTTCATACCCTACCTTGTTCTCCAGGTTTTCCTGGATATCCCGGAACTCCACTCATTCCTTGGTCTCCACGTTCTCCTTTAAGTCCTAAAATGATACCGAGATTAATTTCTTGCCTTCTGTATTTCTTATAATATTTCTAACACTCATTTCAAAACCACATCACAGCCCCATGTTTTCTTTAACCAAATGACTTAAAGGTAAAATACTGTGGGAAAATAATTTACTGAGAATCATTCGAAATACAGTATTTAATCCTAATTGAAAGTAAACCATTTTACAGAGTTCTGAAGGCCGTGCTGATTCCTTCAAATAGAACTCATCTTTCCCCTCTGCTTGCCCATGGCACGTCAAACCTCTCAGAAAACTGGGGAACCCTGCTGGTATTACATATGTTTATGTTTAAGCTTTTCCTATTATGAATTTTCAATAACACTTGTAATGTCTTCTTTATATGCCTGGAATGCCCAAGAAATAATCTCATATAAATGTTAATACAGGACACAGCATTCTGCAATTGACTAAAACTAGTCAATTATCCAGGGAAAAAAATGTCCTTGACACAGAGCATCAAGAAAAAGCCAATTTTCATTTTGTGTTTGGATATTTTTATACATGTTTTGGACAACTTATAGAATTGTGGAAATTTGTGCTTTAAAAAATTGAAAGGGCTGGGTTTTCAGATTATTTACCATATTACCATAAAACAGCAGTTCTCAATCTGTGGGTCACGACCCCTTTGTAACAATGAAAATACATCCTGCATATCAGCTATTTACATTACGATGATTCCTAACAACAACAAAATTACAGTTATGAAGTAGCAACAAAAATAATTTTAAGGTTGGGGGTCACCCCAACATAAGGGACTGTATTAAAGGGACATGGCATTAGGGAGGTTGAGAACCACCATCATAAAATATATATTTTATATTGGACCTCACTAAAGAGCTCATCCTATCACAGTGCAGTCACACCAGATTGTGTTCCCCTGTAAGTGATTAGAGCAATAATAATGGTATTAATAATATGTCTCTCTTATTAAGCATTTTCTTTGTGCCAGGTAGTGCTATAAGATCTGACCATTATTTTATTACTTAAATCAGTCTTTCATTTAATATAACTTTTATTTGCTATTAATACAGCCTCTTCTATAACTTAGAGGTTTATATAACAGAGCACATTTCATCACCTGGAACACTTTTAATTTATAGAAGTTTATAGCATCTTCCTTTCAAGGAAGGTAGACCAGAATCTTTGTCACCCCCTTATCAAAGAAGGATCTGAAGAATAAAAAAATTTAAAAATTGTACAAAGTCAAACTTGACCTCATGCAACATGGGTTGGCACCTATTTTCTAAGTATATTAGCTATACAATAACTAACATTTTGTTTCATTATTGTCAGGGGAAAAGGAAATCCTAACTCAAACTAAAAGGAATGCGAACAGCCTCCACCCTAATTTCACAAGCCAAGACTAGAGAAATCGCACCACTTATCACTCGGCAGAGGTTTCCAAGTGGCTAGCGCCTCCATTTAACAATGCACATAAAGGACAAAGTGTGGAAATTAGCCTACAGGACATCAGAAAAACATCTGGATGCATTCTGAGAGAATCAAACCCTAAAAGGAAGTGAAGAATGGATTCTATTCCCAGTCCTTGCCAGTGCTCAAATATTAGCCTTCACTGTTCAGAGTTACTCTGGTTCTCAAGTTCATTCAGGGAGGCTGGTTGCTTATGCTAAATTCACTCAGTCAAGTTGTGGCTAACACGCATTCATTCAGTGATTCTACTCACTTTTTTAACTCTCCATCTTAAGTAAGAGTCCAAGGAAAGTAGAGTAGCCACTTTATAGAGACTGACTGAATGAATTTTTACTTTTGATCCTTCATCAAAGAATATTCTTAAGAACCTTATTTTATGATACTTCCCAATCTTTTCTTTTACTTCCAGAAGTCTAGCTTCCAAAAACGTATGAATCACTGGGGAGGGTCATCACTCATCTTTATTTCACAGGGTTTTCCGCTAACATAATTCAGGCACAAAAGTATTAAATGTTTCCAAGAATGAAAATCACATAACTGACAAGTGTGAAGTAGCTCTCTCTTCCCCGAACATCTTTTTTGAGTAATTACTTCACTGAATGTTCTACCAGAAATGAGTTAGGCAGATCCTGAGCTGTGTGGAGAGTGATCTATAGACAATATTAGGTCTTTTGACATGTGACTCTGAGGCTAAACCATTTAACTTGATAGATAGATGGTATTTCTACAGGCCGCCAGTATTCACTGAGGAATTTCTAAATGTCCCAGAGAGTCTGTAACTTTTCTTTGGTACCTTAAAGCACTTACAGACCCAGGGATTTGCTGGGGCAGAAAGCCTTCTTTACTGATACACCGGAATTACAGAGTTTCTGAGCTGGAAAGGGTCTATGAAAGCACTCATAACTACAAATCTTCTTTCATAGTAATCGATACAAATAAATATTTAGTCCATTTCCCTGAATTTCCAGGTGAAATAAAGTGACTGGCCCCAAATCCCTTTTTACTCTTATTTAGTTCAGTTTTAATTAAGTTCTGTTCCCACAACTGACAAATGAAATATTTTAAATTCTCCTAGCATGCAGGCTATCATCCACCTTCAAGAATCCAGTATTTACTTAGCAAATTGCTCTCCTGAAAAATGATGCAGAATGTCCCTTGAATTTTGGCACAAAATGAAATGAATCACCTACCTTTCTCTCCTTTATGTCCTTTTGGGCCTTGGGGCCCAACAACTCCTGGTGACCCTGGGATCCCCATATCACCAGCTTCTCCTTTAGGACCTGGAAATTGAATTTTAAACCCATCAGGGTAGAAATTTTTTCTTTTGAAATTTATTAGTTCAGGGAGCTCTGGGGGTGGGGAGGGACCGTCATTTTATTGAGATCAAAAACTGTCGATGTCCTAATGATAAAATCTTGGTGAGAATCAACCATCTCAGAGTTCTAAGGGCACTCTTTTTGTCTGATTTGCAATTTTGCACTACCTGAATAGATAAATTGAGCCCATTAGTACTTGTCACTGTCTTCATGGCAGTGATCAAATGATTCAGGGAGGCAGAACTGTATCAAACAACAGAACAAAATAATTATCTGACACTTAATCTCATGTGCACCACACTTTCAGACTGAATATTAAAACACGATACTTAGCACTTTGGGATTTTCCACTCACTCACTTATTTGTTCATTCCTGAACTATTTCTGAGCCCGCCTACAGAAGCACCTTGGTAAGGATGGCTGTTGGGAATACGGCTCCATATTCCAGCCCTTTCTACTCTCAGGGAGCTAAGAGTCTCTGAAAGAAGCATGTTCAACAAATAAATATCCATACAAATTAATGGAAATTGCCACAATATGATCAAAGGTCCTATTGTTATGGTAAAGGGACTTAATTTGTGAGGTTGGAGGAAACTTCCCTGAGAAAAGAGAACAGAGGGAAGACCCAAGGAAAGGACTAGGATTTCCCAAAGCAGGGGGGGGAAGGAAGGGGGATTTCAGGAAAAACAAAAGTAGAAAAAATCATGGTTTTTTTAAGAAACTGAAAGAGCACTGAGGATGAAGGTAGCAGTCAAGGATGCGAGCAGGCGGGAGACAGGCCAAGTTCAGGTCACATAGGACTCATCCCAGATGTCCTCGCTCATCCCCGCAGGCCAGTTCCCTTCCACCTGGCCCCTCAGGGAAACTATGCCTGGGATGATTAACCTGCCTGCACCCCGGCACTGTCCACGCCATAGGAATTGCTTCTCGACCCCTAAAATAATCTGCAGTTGGAATAATTTATGGCCTGGTTCTTTGAAATTTAACTACATACCACTTAGATAAGTGCACACAATGAAATTATAATATTTCATCTTAACTAATTTTACCTCGATTATAGTTAAGGCTCATGAAATGGAGAAAACTATATTTGCCCGGGACTCTTTGAAAGGATACCACATTTGTTGAGAAGGAAAATTTTAATAAATGGCTCACAATATAGGTTAAGGCCATTCAAATAACCAAAGGTGGTAGTTAATAGGCAGGTTCAAGTAACCAAAGGTGGTAGTTAATCTCCTCTGTCTAAAAAAGAAACGATTGCAAAGAGAGGAGCAGAGAGAGGGTCAGCAGAGAAGGAAGAAGCACACGGGATGGCCGGTTACATGTCACCTTGCGATGTGTCCCACCCTCATGGGATGCCCGGGTTGGCACCGGGAGTTCAAAGCAACTACACAGACAAAGACAGTGGGCGGGGAGGCTGCCTGTGCTGTAGGTGAGATGCACATCTGAGTCCGATTATCGTAAATACCAAAATACCGAACATAACAGGAAGGGCGGGGGCTTCCGGGTACACAAAACTGCCCGGACTCCAGATTCTGCACTTACAGGTGGTACAACCTTTGGTGGGCTTACCAAAAACTCCTTGAAATGCAATTAAATCAGTTGAAATGTGATAACATTTTTAACATCTTTACAAAGATTAGAGATTATATAAAATGCCTAGCCACTCTCGACACATTGCAGGCGTCCATTATGATATCGGAATGGATGAGAGAAGCAGAAGATAAAATTCTCAGTGGAATCTCACTTTTGCTGGCCCTTAGGTATGTCTGAACTTCAAAATATTTTCATTCAGAAACTCTATAAAATTAGACTCATGGCTTTTCAAAGTACATAATGCAAAATGTGATATGCGAAATATGTGTGTGCATCTGTATTCATTTGACTTAGGTCTGAAAAATGGTGAAGACAAATTAAAATAATTGGGTTTGAGTAAGTTTATTTTCCTTTCTCAGGTTTGTTCAATGTTTCTCTTCTACTATTTTTCTAATTTTTAAAAGACAAGGGAAAGGGCATTATTCTTTAAAACACTAGTAAAACAAGAACAAATGTCTCTCTCTCTAAATATTTAAACAATTCTCTCAGGCTCAGAGCTATCAACAAGATAGAATCAAACCAGATTCCTACCACAGCTAACTGGGAAAATAAAAGGTAGTTTATTGAGCATTTATTCTATTTCAGGGACTACACTGAGCACTTGTGTGCATTAGTTCATTCAGTTCTCCTGACGAGTCCATGAAGTTACGATCGTTTATCCCATTTTTCTGTCTTTGAAACTGAGACTTGGAGAATAAAGCTTCCCTCAGGGAGGACCATGACAGACTCAACATTCTGGCCTCTTAAGCACTGTGCCCTGTGGCAGAACCAGTCAGACTAAGACTGCAGTGCCCAACACGCCCCCGCCACTGTCCAGGTCTAGCTGGGGCCTGTTAGGAACGAGCCACACAGCAGGTGAGTGAAGCTTGGTCTGTATTTACAGCAGCTCCTCATCACCAGCATCACTGGCTCAGCTCCACCTCCTGTAAGACCCACCGCCCATCACATCAGTGGAAAAACTATCTTTCACGGATCTGGTCCCGGGTGCCAAAAAGGTTGGGGACCATTGGGCTAAGATATATGAGCCCCTCTGCAGGCACAGCTTAAAAATATGTCATAGTATTCGGAAGTGGGGCTGAACTCTGAGAACAGCCCAGCTAAATGCACTACTGGGTAAAACAAAGCCCTTATGTCATAGATCTCACAGGCTTAGCAAATAGTTTAGCAATGAGCTGTGTCAACTTGACCATGGTCTTGGGGTTTTCACCCCCAAGTTGCTTACCAGTCAGGTACGATACTAGAATTCTGGTAAATATAATTTTCTCAGTCTTGTTACGTTTCAGATAGTGTTGTAGCAACCCTGAAATCTTGGTGCCCTGGGCCTCTGGCCACCTCCTTTATTCCTTAATCTAATTCTGCATAAATAATGAGCACATTTCCCGAAAGATCCCTGCAGTGGGATGAAATGAATGAAAGCTTAGTGAAGATCCCTAATTACTGAGTTTGTAACTTTAAATACTTCAGGCAAGACACAACAAATATTTTTATATATGTATGTTTTTCAGGAAATAGTGAATTTGAAATCGATATTCTGATTATAAGTTCACATTCAATCCTTTGCTATATGACCCGTACAGGCCAACATATATCAGAATAAAACTGGGAGTATATTCATTGTGTATATTTTAAAGACATCTAAATTTTGAAATATGTAACCATCATGTTTGACGGAGAAAATGCTGGGCAAGGGCACAGGTTCGCCTCAGAATTTCAATGAGAGGCAAACTGAATCCCGAACTTTATTCTCACAGGTATTTCATTTCTAATCTTAACCACAAATAGCACTTGGAAAAATCCATCAGTCAACATACATTCTTGCCAGGCCACAAAAGTTGCATTTTCCCCTTTTGAATCAGTGTCTAATCAGTGTCTAATGAAAAGATGGTGTTGGCTATAAACCTGGGTCAGTCACTGAAGAACTTCAGCACCGGAGCTGGGGCTGGTGGTCCCTGACTCTGCTGTCACCAGCGCTGTTCAACAGAACTTTCTGCAAAGGCAGAAATCTTCCCTATCTCTGCGGCCCGGTTCTGCAGCACCGGCTCCGTGCTCCTCGAGCACTTGAAAGTGGCTAGGGTGACCCTGGAATTAATTTTTATCTAATTTAATTTTAATGTTTATTAATACCACCTTGACAGCCTAATGGCTGCCCCACCGTGGGCAACACAGGGCCCATGTGCATGGGTCACCATGTTACACTTGAGCCTGCCACCAACGCCAGCCCCCCCCACCAGCCCACCGCTGAGCCCCAAAGATGCACGGTGGGGGGGGGGGACTCGCGCCTTCCTGCGTTAACCCACACCTGGCTTTCCAGGAGCTCCAGCTTCTCCTTTCTGGCCTGGGACAGCAGAACAACAATCACAGCAATTCAAAAAGATATCAGGCGTCTCAAGAGAGAAGTTTTCGAAGGGAGAGCGGGTGGCCAAGCCGACGGCAGAGTCTGGGCCCGCGGGTTTGGGGGCCGCGGCTGCCCCTCCGGCCGCTTCCGTGAAGGGCGTTGGTCCCTCCTCCGGACGGGGACCGCTGGACGGCTTCACACCCTTGGGCACTTCTTTCCCCTCAGATTTCTTCGTAAATTTGGTGTCTGGTGTGGTCTTTGCTACTGTGTTCATACCAGCAATAGCCAAGACAATTAAAATGGCACAGAGCCAAGAAAATATCCACATATTTGAGGCTGGAAGAAAGGAAATAGGAAAATAAATATGTGCGTATCACATGAGGTCCCGAGGGAAAGATGAACCGATAAGAACAAATACTTACATAAGAGAAATATGCATATATAGGAACCATCAAAAGGAACAGTATGTAAAATGTAAGATGATATATTTTTGATATATTTTATATGTAAATGTGTGCTTGACTCACAACAGATTATTTTATTTACTTGAGGCATTTATTATAAAAATAATAATTTGCTTCAGTTGTCTTTTCGGGTAGTTTTCTCGGTATTCCATGTTCTAAAATATGATTTTCAATCATTCAAATTATCTTGCCAAATAGAAAACATGATCTATAATAAGTGCAACATGACTTAATAATTCACATACCCTGTGGAAAATAAATATGTATAATTTCCTGACCGATCTCACTAAGATTTATAGGAATCAAATACATTTGTATTAGAGGGAGATGAAAAATATTGAGCGGAATGGTTTATTCCAGCAAACTCAATTATTTCAAGAAAAAAATACTGGCGAAATAGTCCTTAAATCTATGAGGGATAATGCTCCTGTTGTGAGAACAATTTTTTTAAATCTATTGTAATAAATGGAAAGAGACAACAAAAAACATCATAAATTTAAATATATGCTACAGCCTTACTTTCTTTGCATGCCACTTAACTCTCCAACTCTTTGTTTTATAACTTGGGGAGATTTTAGAAGCTCTCATTTATTCTGGTGTTATGTTAATGGGGCAAAGTGTGGTTTTCTTAAAAGGCCTTTATCAAAATCCACAGTGAAATGATACAAGGTTCCCAAATGAAGTGAAATTCTGATATTTCATAATATTCCATTCTCCATTAATTCTCAGCAGTCCAGTGGCTGCTAACAGATCGCCAGGGTTAGCAAAGCACATTTTCTGATAAAAGGGAGGAGTAATTAAGATAAATAGAGAGTACAGGGAATGGAAATAAGAATAGTAAAACCATCGTTTAATAGAGACCCTACTCTGAGCAGGTGCCTTACATTCATGAACCCCCTCAGGTCTCACCACAGGCAGGTGCCTCAGGATTAATCCCCTTTACAGGCACCAGCTCACTGACCGTCACACAAACAGTAAGTTACAGTTTGGGGACTTGACTCCAGGTCTGTTTAATTTCAGAGCCTAAATCCTTTTCCACAAATCATGGCATTCAGAAGAATGAGATTAACGAGCAGTAAATCCAAACATAACTCAAGGGAACAGAGCAATGGAGAAGATAGAACTATCCATCAGGGCAGATGAGAAGGGAGGGGGGGATGCTGCATTTCCAAAATCACACAAAAATCCGAAAGTGCCAACTTTCTTCCAAGTCGTCTTTGCTACTGCATGCTTCCATTCAACCAATACTGATTGAATGTCAACAACATCAGAAGCACCAAAAAACATAAGCGACGGTCTCCGTCCTCAGCAGGTGTACAGTCTAGTGGGGAGAGATGAGACAGCGAAGGAAAGAGGACGGCGTGAAGGCCCCACCGCTCTGCACCTCCCTGAACGCAGACCCACCTCCAGGAATGGGGCACACGGGACATGGCAACTCATCTAGCTGAAGCAACTGCAGCAAAAACTAAACAGAGATATTCTGCTTGCATGTAAAATAATTGATCTTTCATTAGTTCATACAATTGCATTCAACAAAATAATCATTGGTTCAACAAACGCGTATTTGAGCATCTAAGAAGTCTATGTGGTATCCTAAAATATAAACACAAGCAAAGCCCAGCCTCATCCCTAAGGATCTTTCCTGCAGTAAATAATTCAAAAATAACCAGGCCCACATCTTCAGGCAAAAGAGTAATCAGAAGTCTGGCAGAAGGCCTAAATCAGTGGTTCTCAACCTTCCTAATGCAGCGAACCTTTAATACAGTTCCTCATGGTGTGGTCACCCCCAACCATAAAATTATTTTTGTTGCTACTTCCTAACTGTAATTTTGCTACTGTTATGAATCATAATGTAAATATCTGATATGCAGGATGGTCTTAGGTGACCCCTGTGAAAGGGTCATTCAACCCCTAAGGGGTCGCGACTCACAGGTTGAGAACCGTTGATCTAAGTGAAATATTGAAATATTGGTGGCTTTTAATTCTCCCACTACTTTAAGAAGAATTAGGGTTTCCAGAATGCTGAGTGTAAAAGCTCTAGGATCGTTCTGATGTTCTTACAAACGTGAGGTCCTGTGGGGAAATAACCCTTCTTTTTCCTTACTAACACGTATCTGCTTTAGTCTTCCGTACGAACAAAGCATGTTCGACCCTACAGAGGTGTTGTGGTAGCATCTCGGCAAACCATTCCTGAGGGAGTAAGGAAGAGGTAACAGGTGGAACTGGGGGGCAGAGGGAACCTGGTCCCCCAGGCACATTACTACTGTTATTTCAAATACACACCCGGGAATCATGCAAGGTAATCTGAAGAATGGATTATTAAACTGAGGCCCGGAGAGGTTAAATAGCCGCACGAGATCACGGTGCTTGTAAGTAGTGGGACTGGGATTAAAATCCAGGCCTGCTCCACTCTGTCATCAGCCGTGCACTACCCCCCCGTGCTACCTGGGATGCAGGAGTGATCGGAAAGGCTGAAGAAAGGAACAAAGGTGGACCCCCCTTGGGGAACTCAGCTTTGGACCTTTCAGGAAAAGAAAGTAACTTCCCACAGACAAGAAATGGGAGCTTAGTGGGAGAGATGGTGGGTCGGCTCTGACCGTGGAGCTCGTCGGTGTGGGTAAGCAAGTCACGGGGGGGATGAAGGAATGAAGCCGCATAGGGAAGGGACTCAGCGTCCCTATCTGAATTGCCCTCATATATGCTTCTCTTGCATTGTAGATTTAAATACAGGTGTTAGAGGATAACATTGGCAGCACTTTAAGACTGTGACAAGCTCCCCAAGAATTCAGAGATCAGGAAAACACGAAGCCCTTTGAAAGACGGTGAAGCAAATGTTGGTAGTAACTTCACTGACGATGCGGATGCATCATTTCTTTTTAACTAGAATTTGTCATGTATGTGTAAAAAACACAAAAAAGGAACCCAGCCAAACAAAATTTGTGCAAGTAGTCGAGCAAATTTTAAGTCCCTAAAACAATAAGACGCCACTGACATGCTAAGCATGAAGTTTAATGTGGTAGAAATCTTAACAAAAGGATTAAGAGTAAAGATCAAAATAGGAGTTAGAGGTCCCCAATCAGAGAACCTAAATGCAGTAACCCATTACTTATCCTGAGCCTGCCCAGAATGTAGACATTTCAAGAGCAGAAAATTAGGGTTTCTTCTGTATCTGTGTTCTCAATGCCTTGCATGATGTTTGGGAAATTATAAGTGTCCCATAAATGTTTGCTGAGCTGAAATGAATAAATGTAGTAGATTGCATTATTGTCCCAGTTTTCACCCCACCCTGTATACACAGGCACTCGCATCCTTTGCTATATGAATTTTGCAGTGACCCACACAAAAGAAATGGGGTCTGTACTCCAGTTCCTCGATTCTCAGTTTAGGCAATGACTTTGGCCAATAGAACTTGAAGAGGTGGCAGAATCTGAGCCCCAAGCCCAGGTCTGAAGGGTCTGTGTGTATTTCCAGTCGCTCTCTGCACCTTTACCATAGCTGTCAAAGGATGCTAACACCAGCTTGCTGGTCACAGGGGCAGGGGAAACAAGTAGAGCTTCCCCTGAGAAGCGGGCCTACAGGACACAACCTGCAGTAGCGTCCCCAGCTGACCAAAAGAATGTGAGTGAGTGAGACAAGCTGAGGCCAACCAAGATTTGACAGCACACACCGATCCCACGGATACCTGAGGGTGGTCGAGTAAGTCTGCAGAGACCTCACTGGTCACCTTCAAAGTGCTCCCCTCGGGAAGGTATGCACAAATACCAGTGCCTCAACCACCCTTCAAGGCAGGCTTGGAACATTTTTTCTGGAATGACCATCAGAACTGTCATCCTATCAGTTCTGACCCTTAAGTTCACAAACTCATCTAGAAAAAGTGCTTTGAAAGGTGGATTAAGCGCTGGCATCCACGCAAAGCTGTCCAAGAGGAATACTTGGACGGCGACCATACCAATATTTAGCAATGAGGTACATAGCACATTTTTCTAAGATGAGTTTGTAGAACTTATAGTCCTACCTTGTATTCCAGTTCTCTATTGGTATGTAACAAAGTACCCCAAACTCAGTAGCTTAAAAGGGCCATTTTATTGTAGCTAATAATTTTATGGGTCAGAAATTCAGGCCACGACCAGCTTGTCTCATCAGCTTCTGCTTCGTGAGACCTTTACCAAGGTCACGCAAGATTGATCAGCTGAAGGGTGAGCTGACCTGGAGAGGCTTAACAAGTCTGGTGCCATGACAGAAATGGAAAGAAAGCTGGGCTCAGGTGGGCCTGCCAATCACATAGTCTCTCAAGCATCCCAGCCTCAAGATATTCAAACTTCTATCATGGCTCAGGGCTCCCAAAGAGAATGTTGGAGAACACGGTAGCTGCTGTTCTTTTAAGGCTACAATTGAAAACAGGCAGAGTAACACTTGTGCTTTGACATCTGGCCAGTCAAAGCGGTCACAGAGACCAACCATACTCAACTGTGAGGGGCATGGGCCCCACTCATCAATGCAAGAACTGTCAAATAATTTCTGGCCATCTTGAATGTACCATAAACACACCACAGAGTTTTAGTGAGATTAAGCAGGAAACGATAATTGACACCAATAGGTCCAGCCTCTAGTCTAACACTGCGTTTCCCACCACCGAAACAAAACTGACCAAGCAGCCTCCAGGCAGTGACATCTTGCCTTCACCCCAAAAGTTGACACTCTTGAGCTCTTTCTCATCAATCGGTCCACATGCCCCTAGAAATTTCACCCACAGAAATTGTTCAAGCAGAAGTTTGGCCACCCCTTGTTGGGATTCTATTAGGAGAAATCTTAAAGATTCTTTGGCCTCAAATGTCCCTTCTAACCTCAAAATCGTTTTATAACAGTGGACACTCTATTGTGAAAATTAGCTCATTCCATAAAAATGTCATTCTAAATTCAGGAGACATACTATTTCTCCTAATGGTATATTCTTCTTTCTCATTAAGAAGAAGATGCCCAAGATTGCGGGGGAGAGGGTGCTCTTTAAAGATTTATTAGTTCTTTTCCCAGTAAAAGGAAAATGTGCCCACTGACCTAACAGTGTAAATGACTGACAACATTTTACAACATTTGTAAAATGACTGACTGACAAGCTTTGCGTTGGGACAAAGGTCTTGCATTATAAATAGATCAAACAACTAACCATCAGGTAGTATAATTTAAGGACTAAAAACCATTAGCTTTGTAGAGAGTCAACTCTGAGTTCAAGTTTCAGACCCTCCACTTGCTAGCTGTTTGATTTGTGGCGAGTTACTGTTCTCTGAATCTTCTTTCCTCATTTCTAAAGTGGAGATAACAACAGTAGTTTCACCACGTGTGGCTGGGAAACCTGAGGCGTTAATGCACGAAAAGCTCTTAGCATAGTGCTCTCGGTAACTGTTGGCTATTTTTTTTTTAATGAGAATTACAAATAACAAAAGGAACTAACTAGAAATAATGTTTTAAAACAGTGACCAGTTTTTCCTATTCTCATATTGTGCCAGATTATCGCATGTGGGCATTTTGGCACCGTTCTCATTTCCGTTTATCTGCTCCCACCAGTCTCAGGGGCTCCAAAGCCTGGAAACTACATTTCCTAGAATGTCTTATCATCAGAGTTCTGGTTTAGTTTGTGCCAATAATAGACACTTGCATGGGATGTGTGTGACAGAAAGTAGAAGCATTATTCTTACCCAGGCAGCAGCCAGCAAATGCATGGGCTTGGGCAAATGAGAGTTTTGAGATGGCCTCTGGCACATGGTTCTGAGTGGCTGTAGCTATTGACAACAGTATCTTCCACTTCCTGCCCCTGGCAACAGTAGCAATGTCCAGATTCTCTGAACACTAGAGACAAACTTGACAGCCAGTAACAGACGTCCTTATTCCTCCCCCTCCCGCCTTTCTAGTTACCTGTACTAAAGCCCTTTCTGCCAGATAGACCCATAGTGGTCCCAGACCAAATCCTGTGTTCACACCTTCTCCATCTAATTTTACCTCCCCCGTCTTAATTCCGGCCTACCTGCCTTTTCCTGGCTTACACTCAATTCTACATTCCCTTCTCCCTTAACTTCTCCTCCAGCCACATCTTTGTCAGTTAGGAGCTAAATAGACCCTACTGTGTCATAAACAGTTATTTCAAAAAACACTGCTCTTTAGTCCATTTTATGATGCTATAATACATGTAGACCACCACAAACTGGGCCATTCATAACGAAAAGAATTGTCTTTCTCACAGTTCTGCAGGGCAGCAAGTCACCATCAGGTCCCTGCATCTAGAGGGGCCTTCAAGCTGCGCCGTCCCACGTTAGAAGGAGAAACGGAGTACAGAGGCCAAGGGAATAAATGTGCTTTTATAAAAACTCACTCCAGTAACAGTGACACTAACCCACAGCCTGTTAAAGTTTCCACGTCTCAACACTATTGCACTGGGGATCAGGTTTTCCGCACCTGAATTCTGGGGACACATTGAAACCTCAGCGCTCCTACAATTTCTGAGCCTTTAAACACATCACCTGTACCAGTATTGTATTCACCTTGGATTCTCAAATGCTCATTCTGATATAAAGACTAAAGACTTTGAAGTGGTTTTAGGCACATGTTTATGTGTACATGTATTGTTGGGGCTGCAACGGAGTTAGACCTTTTGACCTTTTAGAGCATCTTCCCCTCTGTGCCTGCAGTTCTATAGGATTAGAAGATGAGCCTTTCTGTCTAAAGTTGTTCTTTGCTATTTGAACAGCTACTTTTACTTTCTCACAGCATTTCATGTAGAGAACATTTCACGCCCTGTTCCTTCTCATACCCATGCTGCTCTTCCCTTCTTTTCTTTCTTCCTTTTTCTTCCTTCTTTCCTTCCTTCCTTCCTTTCCTTCTTTCATTCTTTCTTTTATTCAGCCAACAAATGTTTAGTAAAACCTACTCTGTGTCAGGCACCATATCATATAAGGCATTATAGAACAAAATATCTTCTGTCATCAACCTTGCGTTCCAATGACAGTGATGAATGTCGGGTAGGAAACAGATAAATATTTCAGACCATAGTAAGTGCTGTAGAGGAAATAAATAGCAGGACGTGTGTTGCGAAGAGTGATGAGGGAAGATTATTTCAGACAACAAGAGCTCAGTGCCCCTCAGGGGCAGCAGGATGTCAGTAACAGGAAAATGGGGGGTGGGGCAGCTGCCCCCACTAATCCCATGCCCTTCCTTCTGAGAGCTACACCCAGCGAACAATCCCCTTTTCCTTTTTAAGGTACCTGGTATTGCGCTTCCATGCTTTGCAACCATAAGGATGAACTAGGGAGAAGTTCTAAGCCATTTCCCCGGCCCCAATTCTGCTAATAAACTCAGACAGGTAGACTTTCTAGAGTTCAGATCATGAGTTCACTTGCAAACATACGCCATGTCACAGGAAGGAGAAACTTGGTAATTACAGATTCCTGCATCCCACCTAAATGGTTTAAGAGCTACTCCAGAGTGGTGGTAACCAGCTCTGATAGATGGTGGTCGTGCCTTTGTGCTAATAGATCCAGCAAGGGCAGCGTAAATCCCACTGTCCAGCGGGAGCCTATTTATTCCAGAATGTCTAAATAAGTGAATCCATTACAATTTAATTAAGCACATTGACTACAGCACTGCATTCTACCAAGTTAAATTCTTCTTGTATTTAACAAGTACACAGTAAAATAAAAACATTCTCAGCATTTTTCTGCCAGATGGAAATGGATTGGCTTTGACTCCGAACACCACCGTAAAGAGTCCAGCCACACATGTGGGTAGACTTTTCTCCTCTGTGGACACTGCAAGTTTTCAGTTCCCCCCCTTCTCCTCGAAACCTACCTTCAATCAAAGCAGCAGGACAGGAAGTGGCAGCTGGGATTCGTGACATGGGGTTTGTCACAGAGAAGAAACTGCAGGTAAGAGAGCCATTAGGCTAGGGCGAGACTGAGCAGTGATTCAGGAGACCGAGGGGAAAGTGAAGTCACCTGCACACATGAGTGGACAGGTAAAATTATAGATTGAATTGAGGCGCAAATATAAACGCTGGCTCTATATTTCCAAACTTTAAAAAAAAAACTTTTATTTTTTTTTTATTTTTACATATACATGTATCAATTAGGTTTCCACCTTTTACCTTCACAGAATTTAAAAGGCTTAAAATTTAATAACAATAACAATATTTAAGATAAGGACTAGAAACGAAAACCACGTAAAGAATGAACAAAGATGGCTCGGCACCTGTGGCTCAGTGGGCTAAGGTGCCAGCCATGTACACCTGAACTGGTGGGTTCGAATCCAGCCCAGGCCCGCCAAACAACAATGACAGCTGCAACCAAAAATGGCCGGGCGTTGTGGTGGACACCTGTCGTCCCAGCTACTTAGGAGGCGGAGGCAAGAGACTTGCTTGAGCCCAGGAATTGGAGGTTGCTGTGAGCTGTGATGCCACAGCACTCTAATCAGGGTGACAGTTTGAGGCTCTGTCTCAAGAAAAAAAAAAGAATGAACAAAGATAAATACATTCAAAAAAGAAAACAGACAGTTATTGCATCGAAATATTAAGCAATATTAGTAACAATAATGCCAAGAAAGTAATGTTCACATTGTCAAATAAGACATTATAGAGTGCTTTGATGTTGAGGCTCAGTATGAAGTCATTAGTTAACTTCTTATTTTTTTCCCAAAGTCTCAAAAAATAGACCACTAATATTATATAAATGAAAGTAAAGGAGAGTTTCAAAAAACAGATCATGCCGAATCTTATAGAAAATAGAAAAAGAAGAAATATTTCAAAAAAAAAGAAAAAACTTTTATAACAGGATTAAGCAAAGGCAAGAACTAAATTACTACTACTCGGTTTTATCTTTTTTATTTTCCTCACAGTGATTCTGAGTATGTCTGCTATAGTGGATTTTTTTCAATTTTAGGGATGGAGAGAACTAAAGCAGGTGAGGAAAATGGAGAATATGAACCTACGGATATGCAACTGGAGAATAAGCCTGAAGTAAATTTTTGCGGGCTGGTATAGTTCACTTATAATAAAAAAGTAATGTGAAGAGTGTGTATGTGGAGGGGGAGCTTGAGGTATTCTTTCTAGTTAATTATTCAGTAAATCTAAAACTGCCCATAAATGTAGAGTCCATTAATTTAAAAGAGAGAGATGGGGTTCAAACACATTGATTTGTTCATTCTTTTTTTAATTGGTCCAGGCAGCAGTTAATAATGCTCAATCAGGTCAGCACCTGTGGCTCAGACAGTAAGGCACTGGGCCCATATACTGAGGGTGGCCAGTTAAAACCCAGCCCCGCCAAGCAGCAACAAGAAAATAGCCGGGCGCTGTGGTGGGCGCCTGTAGTCCCAGCTACTCGGGAGACTGAGGCAAGAGAATCACTTAAGCCCAGGAGTTGGAGGTTGCTGTGAGCAGTGTGACACCACGGCACTCTACCCAGGGTGAAAAAGTGAGACTCTGTCTACAAAATAAAAAATAAAAAAAAAATAATGCTCAATCAAATTTGCATTGCAATCCTAAATTCGAAACCTTCATGTGTCCGTTATCTGCACTTCTCACCACTCCCAAAACTTAATTCACAATGGCCAGTAGACGGAAACCTAAGGAATTAAGCCATAAGAATTCTAGAAGAAAGTATTGGAAAAACTCTCATATACAGCAGCTTGAGCAAAGAATTTATGAAAAAGACTGAAAAGACAATCAGAGCAACAACAAAAATTAATAAATGGGACCAGGTTGAATTTAAAAGCTCCTGCACAACCAAGCAAGCAATCAGCAGGGTAAATAGACAACCTACAAAATAGAAGAAAATATTTGCTTGCTATAAATCTGATAAAGGGCTGATAACCAGAATTTACAAAGAACTCAAGCAAATCAGCAGGAAAACAACACCATAAAAAAACGGGCTAAATACACGAACAAAATTTTTTCAAAAGAAAAGAGATTAATGGCAATAAATATATTTAGAAATGCTCAATATCTATATTTATTAGGAAAATGCAAATCAAAACCATAAGGACGTATCACCTAACACCAATGAGAATGACTTTTATCAAAAAATCCCCAAACAACAGATGCTGGCATGATGTGGAGAGAAAGAGTTAGACACTGTTGGTGGGACTGCAAACTAGTACATCCTCTATGGAAAATAGTATGGACATGCCTCAAAAAACTAAAAGTAGACCTAACATTTGATCCAGAAATCCCACTATTAGGTATTTACCCAACGGAGAAAAAATACATTATTTTATCAAAAGGACGCATGCACTCAAATCACAGCACAACTTATAATCACAAAGATGTGAAATCAACACATGTGCCCACCCATACATGCGTGGGTTAAGAAAATGTGGGATATGTACACCATTAGTTCAGCCATAAAAAAAATGGTGAACTAATACATTTTGCAACAGCCTCGATGGAACTAGAGATTCTTCTAAGTGAAGTTTTACAGGAATAGAAAAAGAAACGTTACAAGTACTCACTATAAAACCGACACTAATCAATCAACACCCAAGTGCACATTGTTAGTAAAACTCAATGGAAAGCAAGCAGGTGGGGGTAGGGGAGGTAACGGATGGGGCAAATTTACACTCAACAGATACACTGCTCACCATCCCAGTGAGGGGCACACTTACAACTTTGCCTCAGACTGTGCAAAAGCAATTCATATAACAAAACATTTGTACTGCCATAATATTCTGAAATTTAAAAATAGAAATAAATAATTTTAACAAAAGTGTTGGCATGTTAACCAAAATCCATGTTGGTATCAAAATGAATTCACATTAACACCTTTCTCCGTGAAGTAGAGATTTTACTGAGACTGTCCTATTTCCTTGATATGAAGTACATCCCATACTTTTAATGGAGTATATATACATCCATTAAAATAAGTTTAACCCAAGCAAATTTCTTCACCTCTTTGGAGAGCAAGTAGAATACCTTGGTGGAACATTCCTCAACAGGGAATTATTACAGAAAACAAATGGGAGAGAGCTCACTTCTGCTCCATCCAGTCCATGTAAAAACTGGTGAGAGGTTTCCTAGTGGGAAGGTTCTAAAGAAGCTCCAGGATACGGAATCGAACATATGGATGAGAAAAAGAGTTTGCCTTTGAAACAAAAGATATTTTTTGATAAGGTGATAGATTGGGAGGTTCATTACTGGCAGCTCACCTTCTGCTGATAGGCTGGCCTCTCGGTGGTGACCCTTTCACCAGCTTACTTACATGCTGATGTAAAATATAACTACTAGGGATATGGCATGCTTTATTATAAAAATATTTTCAGTTATAAAACTTCTACTTGTCTTCCATTTCTATGATGTTCTTTCTTTTTTCAATCCATAGAGTTCTAAATCTATTACAGGCCTCAGAAATATAAACAAACATCAGGAGAATCAGACGTTGGGGGTGTCAGAAGACATTATGTGTATCTCAAAAGATACTAGTCTCCTTTCTGTTGGACTCTAAACTGGTTTCAGAGCTAGTTAGCATCATGGGTCAAGATAAAAGCAGGCCCTCTTACATTTGAATCAGAAGTTGCCAAGAAAAGGCCATCTAGGCCCACAAGGACCAGAGTTGGTTCTAAACCCATTTCTAGTTCTTATAAAGTCCTTGAAAAATTCCTAATTACTCTCCACCACTCACAAAGCCATTGTTCTTGAACAGTAATATCAACAAAAATAGGCAGAAGACACAGAAGGATGTAGGTCACACCCCAGTTTTCTGGGACGGCTTAGCACTTTTTGCTTTGCTCTGGCTCCTAAATTTGACATCAGACTTCAAGACTTCATCATGGATCTGGGTTCATGAAAGGCAGCCCCCAACCTGGGTTACTAACTACTGGGGGAAGTCCTTTCACCAGGAGGGCTCAAAGTCATTACATTAAAGTAAGTTTGTACTAGATGAGCCAACTCTAAACCCTTTTCTATTTTGAAAATATTAAAATTATTTTCCTAGCACATCCTGGCTAATCAGAGTCAGTGCTGGAGAATTAAAATTGTCACATCTTCTTTTGAATTGGTCCAGGGCCATTCCTATGGCAATGGCTCTGAAAGACCCTGTAGAGGTCAAGGACTCTCAAAGAGAGAGTTTAGAATCCCAGAATAACAGATATCTCTGATAAGCATCAGGTTTAGTAACAGCCCAGAGGAGAACAGAAGGGAGCCTGTCCCTACAAAGCTACCAAGAGGTTAATGCATCACATGAAAAACAGCAGTAACTTCCTCTTTCAGGACAGCCCTGCTATTTAATACCCCAAAAGACCAAGGACAAAGAATGGCATTGTGTAAGCACTGTAACTCAAGCAATTAGCCAGGTAATGGTCTGTGGGGTTCATTATGCAGAATGTCAATTAAAACACTTGGAAGGAGATTATGCAAAGCAGTTAGATCTCAAATCTTTTAAGCTACCAGGGTGTAAGACTAAATTATAGTAAATGTGATATTACTCCAGTAGGTATCACACAAATGAAAATAAAGTTTCTTTTGTAATATGGACTCTTCCTTAATATCTCATAAATCCAGGAAATTGAAAGAAGCAGCCAAGTGTCTAGTCTTTACTCAACAATAAAGGAAATGAGATAAAGGATGAATATCTCATTTATTTTGGATTTCTACTGATGGATTTAGGGAGAAAAAAGAGAATAGGAATGAATGAAATGGGAATTTCAAAAGGAAAACTATTTCCTACAGAGATCTTTAGATGAGATTCACCTGTTTAGTGGCTTGCCTGCCTTCATTCTCACAGAAGCATCACATTTCCTTCTTTTATTCTTTTAGTGCAGATATATTATTAGAAAAACTGACTTCTTCAAAATGGGAAATAAATGACAGCGTTCTTTATGAAATTTCGAAATGCAAATAGCATTTAGCATTAAATAGATGACCATAAAGATTTGCCTTGAATACTGGTAGAAAAAACATAATATATAAACCTTAGTTTCTGTTCTAAAATCCCTCCAGTCAAGTTTAAGTCAGCAGTTAAGTTTTATTCATGAATTATAAATCTTTTATAGGAGGGAGTGAAAATAAAATGACCAATTGATGTAGAAATGCAGTGTTAGAATAGTGCACTAATTCTATCACAGAAAGCTAAGCGCGTTTTAAATTTTTATTGTTATTCATAATTGTTCTGTAGAATGCCACAGGCACAACACATTTTTAAAAGCAAAATATATTTTCCCCTTAAAGATAATTGTTATAAGAGAAACTATATTTTTATGCCTCTGTCTATATCTTCTTAACTGAAGATATACCACACTATTATAATCTAAACATAGGCTGATTTTTAAGAGCTGAAATCAGAGCTTAGCACGTCTGAAAGGTATTGCATGGTACCAAAAACACGTAGTTTTACCTCAATAATGTTAGGCTCCCTCTCCCTTTAGAACTTATGTATTCTAGTCATCTCACAGATATTCATAAGTTTAGTAACTTTAAAATTAAAACTGATTCTATATTTCATGCTGTAAACTTCCACATTTTAAAAGTCAATACGAAAAATAGATTTAATACCAGAGAGGAAAGCCTGCCTTTTATCAATTGTGTGCTTTTATCATTTCTATTCATATTCTTACTTCCTTGAGGCAAATTATATCAACGGGACCTTTTTCAGCCTGAGATCTTGTTGCAAAAGGCCTGATGGAAGATAAAATAAATCAATGTTTGTAATCATCTCCTACCTTATGGATGTTTCCTTATCAGCAATCCCTCTCCCAGATGGTACATTGGAAAATTCAGTCTCATTTACCATTAGACAGGGGTCTGTCTTATTTCTTTCAAGACTTACCCCTGCCCAATGAGAGGTGAGTGCCCTGTGATGAGGGGAGGGGTAACTTTCTCCCACTCTAAAGAAAAGCTCTGAAATCTGATGAGATGCAAATGCCTTGGGAATATTGAAGTCTTAGCTCTTCACTGGCCTTGCTTTGTCTTCCATTCCCCTTGGTTTACAGGGTGGTCTTCCATCCTAATACTTCAAGGTCGTGGTACCACAAAGTCAAACAAGTTTCCTGTTTAGTAAACACCATAGTTTCCTAAAGTATGTCCACTACGGTCTGTTATTTGGGAATCAGCTGTATATTCTGAAGCATTTGCTCCCATTGCTGATGGAGCTCTCACTACAGCAGAACAGCCACGTAGAAGACCCTTCCAAACAACCCACCCCACCCTGCCCATTGTTGAGTGAGCCTGCCGCCCAGTGAGAATTGACCAAAACTTATAGATTCTTGGCCAGGTTCATGCCTAAGAAGATACCTTTGTCATTGTCAAGGGGCTAAAATGAGATGTTCCCAAGAACTTATAAAACTTCTATTGGCCCCTTGACAGATCATTCGTTTATTAATGATCATTCACTTATTAATGCTGTTATTAATTCAACAGCATTCATGAGAACTTGTCACATACCAGGCCCTGTTCTCGGTGCTGAGTATAAACTAGCACCCTGCTTTCGTGGAGTTTGTATCCTAATGGGAAATACAGCCAAACATTAAAACACAAATACGTAAA
>CAUYON010103110.1:0-19968 GCA_963573935.1 Arctocebus calabarensis
ATGAGCATGGTATATTTTTCCATTTGTTGACATTTTCAGCTGTTTCTTTTCTTAGAGTTTCATAGTTCTCTTTATACAGATCTTTCACATCCTTTGTAAGATAAACTCCCAAATATTTCATCTTCTTTGGTACTACTGTGATAGTCAAGCTGAAAAAACAGTCGAGGCGCATTATTTTTGTGTGCATAAATATTAATAATTGAAATCTCATATTGAGTATTACCTTTAACAAATATGAAAGGTCTGTATTTATCCTTCCTTACTTTGGTTGGTTTAAAGCCTATTGTATCTGCAAATAAGATTGCAACACCTGCTTTTTTCTGTTTTCCATTTACCTGGAATATAGAGACCATCCCTTCACCTTGAGTGTATATTTATCTTTTAAGGTAAGATGAGATTCTTATATGCAGCAAGATATCTGGCCTGAGTTTTTGTATCCAGTCAGCCAACCTATGCCTCTTTAGAGGACAATTTAAACCATTCACATTAATTGAAAATATTGTTAAATCTTTAGAAAGTCTAGTGGACATTTTTAATCCTTTTATCACTGTGGAAATTGGAATTTGATAAAAAGTTTCTGGATGAGTTTACTTTTACTCATCCAAAGGATTATGCTGGTCATTATGGAGAATAGGTCTGAGAATATCCTGGAAAGCTGGTTTAGTTATATCAAATTTCTTCAACATGTGGATGTCATTAAAGTATTTAATTCCTCCATCATAAATGAAACTCAGTTTAGCTGGATATAGGATCCTGGGTTGAAAGTTATTTTGTTTTAGGAGATTAAAAGTCGGTGCCCAGGCTCTTCTAGCTTGAAAGGTTTGATCAGAGAGATCTGCAGTTATTCTAATATTCTTCCCCTTGTAGGTTATGGATTTCTTGCTCTGGCTGCTTTCTAAATTTTATCCTTCATATTAACTTTAGTGAAATTAATTATGATGTGCCTGGGGGATGTCTTATTCAGGTTGAGTCGTGCTGGTGTTCTGAAACTGTCTGCTATCTGAATTTCAGAATCTCTTGGCATGTCTGGAAAATTCTCTTTCATAATCTCATAAAAAAGAGACTCTGTGCCTTGTGATTCCACTTTGTTGTTTTCAGGTATCCCTATAAGGTGAATATTGGTTTTCTTCGAGTTATCCCAGAGTTGTCTGAGAGAATGATCCATTTTTGCTTTCCATTTCTTCCTCTTTGTAGGTTTGGGAGCGTTCGAAAACTTTGTCTTTAATGTCAGAAATCCTTTCTTCTGCTTGCTTCATTCTGTTGCTGAGGGATTCTACTTTGTTTCTCAAATCTTTGAGGGCTGCAACTTCTTGCATCAATGTGTCAAAATCTTTGGTCATTTGGTCTTTGAATTCCTTGACCACTTGAGACAATTTTTAAAATGCACCCTGAATTTCTAAATCCAAATTTTCCTCTAGTTTATTAATCTTGTTTGCAATCCAAATTCTAAATTCAATTTCTGACATTTCAGCCATCTGCTTATGCATAGGATCGTCATTTGTGTCCACCAAATTGTTCCTTGGTGAGGGGTTAATCTACTATGGTTGTTCATGTTTCTAGAGCTTTTCTGCTGATTCCGCCCCATGATTATTTTACACTGTTTGGCTGGATGAGTAGATAAGGACTAGTTGGGTTGGGGGTTCTAGGAATAGAGATTGACTAGACCTTTGCCTGAAAGCTGGGACTGGTGTCTGTACCCTTTCCCCTAGACTTTTGCCAAGGACCTGTACAGTGCTACTGCTTGTGAAACTGGGGACCTTCTTGGTGTGGTGGGGTTAAGTGGCTCTGTCTTATTTTCAGCTGGTCTCTGTCTTACACTAGAGATCAGTTACTCTGGATTGAAGTCTGAGCTGTGGAGAAATACTAGCAGTTAAGTCACCACACCCCCCACAGGCAACAATTTGAAAAGGAAAATCAAACTTTCCCACTACCACACACCCAGGGTACCACTTTGGAAAGTCCTCGGGTGATTGGCCCAGTTGAAGAGGTCCCAGTCAATTGTCCCAGCCAGCATTAGCTTTAAATGGAAGAGTTGAAAAGTCTCTGGCCAGCTAAACAACAGCTAAAAATAACTCCAACAACAACAACAAAATAGCTGGGTATTGTGGCAGGGACCTGTAGTGCCAGGTACTTGGGAGGCTGAGGTAAGAGAATAGCTTACGCCCAAGAGTTTGAGGTTGCTGTGAGCTGTGACATCACAGCACTCTACTGAGGGCCATAGAGAAAAAAAATTTCTTGTAAGTCTTCTAACAAGAAGGGCTCACAAAGTATTGTGGTTAATGCTTGAAATAGTAAATTCATTTATGCTTATAAAATGCCCTTGTATTTAGCCTTTACATTACAGTTTGTGGACATTGTCTTTCCATTTGTGGTTATTTCCCTCCAGCCTGAAACACTTCCTTTAATACTTACTGCTTATAGTACATCTGCTGGTTTTGAATTTTTTTAGATTTTGTCTTGGAATATATATAGTTCATTTTAAATTTGGTGGATATTTTCAGTGGGTGTGGCATATAAGATTGGCAGCATTTTAAGTAGTTAAAAAATGTTCTGTTGTTTCTGGATTTTCATTGTTTCAATTGAGAAATTAGCTATAGTCCTTATATTTATTAATCTGAAGAAAATAATGTATTTTTATGCTTATTTCTCTTTAAAAATAAACTATATTAAAGTATAAATTCCAGACAATGAAATGTATTTTCCTGCTTCTTCACCTGTCTAGAAATTTGTGTTTGTATGCTAGACATTACAGATATTTTAATTTGATGATAATATACTCTTTCTTATTCTATATTCCTAATGTATCACCTTCATCCTGCCAAAGATTGGCTTTAAGCTTTGTTCTGGCAGGCCAATTTCAGTATTTTTCCTAGTGCTCGATTATAATCCTGTTCCTATAGCATGTTCTTTTTTTTTTGAGACAGAGCCTCAAGCTGTCACCCTGGATAGAGTGCTGTGGCATCACAGCTCATGGCAACTTCCAACTCCTGGGCTCAAGTGAGTCTCCTGCCTCCGCCTCCCAAGTAGCTAGGACTACAGGTGCCCATCACAATGCCCGGCCATTTTTGGGTTGCAGCCATCATTGTTGTTTGGCGGGTCCCTGGGCTGGATTCGAACCCGCCAGCTCAGGTGTACATGGCTGACACTTTAGCCCATTGAGCCACAGGTGCTGAGCCCCTATAGCATGTTCTTTATTTCTAGCTCATGATCTTTTGAGAATCTCAACATGAATATTTGCCAAATCCTCTCATCTCTGGCTAAGCCAGATATCTATTTTGTCACAAGCACTGTATGACTTCTGAAAAATTTGTTTAACAGCATCGCAGAAGCTATTCCTTAATGGATTTCAGAAATCTTCTCAACACTCAGTCAAAATAGATAGCCCTTTGGGTTCCCTTATCTTGGATACCTTGACCTTGGCAATTTTGACTTTACTGACCACAAGTCCTAGTCACTTTATTATTTCTGAATTCTTATCTTGGTTTCCTCTACCTAGTAGACTATTACTCTTTGAAAATTACTTTCAGCAAAATAATGAAGCTAACCTCATGTGGTTCTCTTCTCTCAAAGTTTATAGCCTGGTGTTGATTTCTGTTCAATTTCTGACTGCAAACTATTATAATATATATTTTGTCCAGTTTTATGGCTGTTTACAGAAGGAGGATAATTCTAGTATACTAGCTATATCATAGCTAAAACAAGAAGTCCTGACATAGGTATTAAAGAGATCATTTTGGTTTCTTTCTTGAGAACAGATTGGAGAGATACCAGGGAAGAATCAATAAGGTATATGTTGGGTAACTACAGCAGTAATCCAGGTGAGAGATCACAGTGGTTTATCTAGAGTGTTAGCAATGATGTGGTGAGAAATGGTCAAATTCTGAATACATTTTGAAGATAAAAGTGGAAAAATTTTCAATGGGCCTGATGAGGGGTTTTAGAGAAATTATGGATCCATGATAGCATGAAGAATTGTAGCCTAAGCTACTGAATGAAGTTACTATTTATTGAGATGGGAAGACTGTGTTAGTTACTAGTTTAGAGGGAAATACCAGAAGCTTGATTTAGACCTATTAAATATGTGATGCCTATTAGACGTCTAAGTGTACAGGCCAAATAAACAGCAGTATATATGGCTGAGGAGAGACGATGGGCTGGTGACACGAATTTGAGACTCATCAGAATATATGCTGTTTTTAAACTAAATAAAATATCCAAAGAAGTAATTAGATACATATATACATATATGTATGTGTTTATATATATACACATGTATATATATGTGTGTGTGTATATATATACCCTTAAAAATATATATATGTTTAAGGGTTAAGCCTTTGTAAGAAATGTATTAATAGCTTAGCTATATTCTTTACAATGGCTAATTTAACATAAGTCATCTTATAGGTAGCCTAATGGGGAGTGGTGGTGGGAAGAATCCTTATTTTAGAACCCATTAAGTTTATGTAAATTTAGATACTATACTCTAACTAGGTGTTTGAGCAAATTATTCCTACTTCTATGTCTCCATCCATGTATGAGACTATAATTAGAATTTAATTCTAATGTTCCAAATAATGAAAATCAATCTTGGGCCTGTTTGATAAATTTAGGAGACATTTCACCTAAAACTAATTTGAGAGTCATAAGGATACACACATGAAAAAAGAGTAAAACTCATTTATGGCTACTGAGGACTCTGGAGCTTATAAAATGGCATAACACTGCAATACTAAAGAGACTTCATGAAGTTTCCTTCAGTCTAATTTTTAAAGGGATGCCCTGTCAATCATATGTGTAATTTGATCCTTCTGCGTATTAGACATTTTTGCTTTTGGAAGGTCATATTGCAGTTTAGCTCAACTATGCTTTTAAAATCGCCACATATAGTGAAAAATGCTATTTTCATAATTGGAAAGGCTGTGATGTAGCATTTTAATTTATGAAATCAAGCCAGTTGCTTGCATATTTGAGAAGGTGACTTCTTCCTTTCTTGGTTCTTTTCTTCATCTCTTGTAGTTGTTAAGGGACAATAATCTGAAACAGCTGTTAATCTGAATAATATGAACCTGACACAGTTCATAATAAAAATGGCTTGATTTTTTTCTCCAATATATTATCTGATTTTTCTCTAAGGGTAATGGGATAGATTTCAGACCAACTGTTTCAACTGTTCTCATAAAGTAAAACATTGCAAGGCCCGGTTAGTAGAGGTAGTCTGGCAGAGGGAAAATGGGGACAGTAGCAGCGCCAAGAGCCTGTAGGAAGAACTTGCTATAACACTGACATTTTTACTCATCACAGTAAATCACATGAAAAAGTGCATAAGCATCAGAACATGGCAATTCTGAAGATATTAATCAAATAGGAAGCAGTCATCTTAATAGCAAAACAGTTGCCAAGAGGGATGCAAGTGCCATGAAAAAGCTATAGAAATTAGGATCCTTACAGCTGTAACTGTGGTTTTGTAAGAAAATGTCCAGAACCTTAGACATGCACATTGAAATACATAGGGATAATGGGATACGATGTATGCAACTTACTCTCGAAGGGTTCAGAAATAATTAGATGGGCAATTAGATACAGACAGAGCTACAGAGAGAGAGGAATGTGCAGCTAATAAAGTGGATGGAGACAGGATGTTAACAACAGGTGACATCGCAGCTTCCCTGAATGTTTCAAACTGCTTTCACATTCAGGGTTGGTAAGAAGTGCACACCCATGTGCACACACACACAGAGGAGGATTAATCTTGAAGGCTGCTGCCTAAGCCATGTTGCTCCATCATCATCCTCCCGCATGCCTAACCATCTCAAGAATGTCTTTGGCATCCATCAAATGACCAGGCTCACGATTCTTCTGAGGCGTAAAAGAATATCAGTCTTCTTTTGCCACTCCATTTCTTTCTCTGAAGGCTGTGACTCCTATAACTTCAAAGAACACAAGTCTATAGGGCAGGGACCAGCCCTCTGAGGAGAAGTCAGCTGCTGAATGTGCTATTTGTCAAAGCTTTGCTGGGGGTGCTAGGCCTCTAGGTGCTCATAGCCCTAAACTTTCAGGTCTTGCTGTGGGCCTTCCTTGCCTAGCCAGTGTCTCTGCTAATGGCCAAGAGGGTAGAAGTGGCCCTTCTGCCCCCTCTCTTTGAGAAGGGGCAGCTTCAAATGCCAGGTAATGTGTCCTCTTAACGTGTTTTCCAGCAGGAGAAAATTTGAGTCTGATTTTCAGTTCTCTGTTGTTGATGTCGTAGCAGCCATCACTAAAGTTCAAGTTATCTTTGTTAATTGGTTCACAAATTTGCTATGAGAAAGGCTAAGGAACTATAACATATTTACATTAAATATAACATCACAGTCAACGAAATAGAGTAAGAGATGCCAGTAAGACAGTACAGAAGAGTCGAAGTGGCTGGGATCAGAACGATAGTGGGGCCTCTCCAAAGTTAATGTTCCCACCATTCCCTTGGGGATTCTGTTAAAACGCAGCTTTTAGTGGTAGTTTGAGGTGGGGTCTGAGCTTCTACATTTTTAACCATCTTCCAAGTAATGCCAGTGCTGCAGTTCCCTGGACTGCACTGAAGAGTCTGTTGCTGGGGGCCCCCTGGAAGGGGTGGCTCACTGCTGCCAGGAAGGCTTCGTAGAAGAGAAAAGTTGGAGCTGGGCCATGGAAGGAGAGTGAGCAGTGTCAGTACAGGACAGGAAAGGCGTTTTGGATGCAGGGATCAAATGAACAAAGCACAGGGCAGAGTGCATGCTACTCGGTGGAAGAACTCCCAGCCAGGCCTGCTGGGCAGAGCATTGGTGTGGCGAGAAAAGGAGGCAAGTTCACAAGGGAAGTTTTGAATATTGGGCTCAAAAGCAAGGGCTTATATTCTGAGCCCTCAAAAGAGAAGGTGTTAGAGATGAGAATGTGACAAAAGTCTGTTTTGACAAGGCTACCCCAGGTGTTTACATGTTTATGGGATACGATCTTTATGACCCCCCCCACTTCTTTTCAGCTCAACAAACTTTTATTGGAGTGCTAGTTGTTGAACAGATACAATGCTAAAGTTGTTTGATCACATACTATTTTTTATTTGCGAGATTGGCAGCTATCACTAAATCATTCCCACACACCCCTTTTTTATGAGTGGAATATTTGAAAAACAGCAGAGGCTTCAGAGGAGTCATTACAGGAGACTGCTCTCTCTCTCTCTTTTTTTTGTTTGTTTTTGAAACAGAGTCTCACTCTGTCACCCTGGGTAGAGGGCCGTGGTGTCACAGCTCAAACTCTTGGGTTCAAGAGTTCCTTTTGCTGCAGCCTCCTCAGTAGCTAGCCCTATCAGCCCCTGCCACAATGCTTGATTTTTTTCTTTTTTCTCCTTTTCTAAACTTAATTTTTATTAAATCATAAGTATACATTTATGGGGCACAATGTGATGACTTGCTGTACAATGTAGAATGCGTAAGTCAAACTGAGTAACATAACCACCACCTCACTTATTTTTTATGGTAAGACATTTATAATATATTCTTCTTTGTTTTGAAATGTACTCTTGCATGGTGTATATTAGGTGAGATCCTGCCAAATACCCTCCCTCCACTCACCTCTCCACCTCTCCCCTCTTTCTTCACTTTCCTCCTTCTTTCTGGATTATATTTGTGTTTTATCATTTGTATGAATGTGTAAGTGATTATATATTGGTTTCATAACAGTATTGAGTACATTGGATACTTTCCTCCCCATTCTTGAGGTACTTTACTAAGAAGAATATGTTCAAGCTCTGTCCAGGTAAACATAAAAGATGTAAAGTCTCCATCTTTTTTATGGCTGCATGGTATTCCATAGTTAGTAGAGACAGGGTCTTGCTCTTGCAAAGGCTGGTCTTGAACTCCAAAGCTCAAGCAATATGCCCACCTTAGCCTCCCATAGTGCTAGGATTACAGATGTGAGCTACTGCTCTGGCCAAGATCTCTCTCGTTAATAGTTTCTGGCTCCAAATTATTTTTCTCAGATCCTGCCAGATAACTGAGTGCTGGGGGCAGGGTTTAGATTCTCTATCTCAAGGTAAATGGGAGAAGTGATCAACATTTGATTGTGTATAACTAAATTAAAATTAAGAGATACTGAATGTCTGTAGTTTGGGATAGAAAAAGAAAGATTCAGATGCCTTCAGAAATATAGACTTATTAGGAATTAGCAATGCAGAGATATGTTTGTTTATTAAAAGATAATAAAGTCTGTCCCCTAGGTGCATAAATAGGAAAACAACATAAACAATTTGTAAAGCGATCTCGTAGTTCTTTAACTGCTACAGCACTAACTCCTTAGTTGCAGCTGTAAAAATGGAGATTTACTTTTGCAATATTTTCTGGTTACACCTAATTTCCCCAGGTATCTCCTCATGTTTCTCTGTGTGCAGCAAAGGTAGCTGAAGGTCTCTTGTAGGGATCTCTAATGCAGACAGCATCTGTTATGGGCTGAACAGTATTCCCTAAAAATCCATATATTGAAGTCCTAAGCCTTAGTACTTTAAGATGTATTTGGATAAAGGTCTTTTAAAAGGCAATTAAGTTAAAATGGGGTCATTAGGGTGGGCCCTATATAATATGACTGGTGGCCCTGTAAGACAGATGGAGACAGAAGACCATATGAAGACACAGGAGAAGATGGCCATCTATAAGCCTCAGAGAAAAGACTCAGGAGAAACTAACCCTGCTGAACTTGACCTTGGATTTCTAGAATTATGAGAAGGTTAATTTCCATTCACCCTATCCAGCCCTACTTTGTTAGGGCAGCCCTAGAAAACTGATCCAACATCACTGGTTCTTCTTCTCTCCCCTGATCTGTCAACTAAATAAATGTATTCAATTTCTGCCATAAATAAGATATTGTGCTGGGCACAGACTTGTAGCATAAAGAGAAACAAAAGACACACCTTTGAGTTTAAGAATGTGCCATTTCAAGGAGGGACATAAGCCGCACAGGTATTTTAATACAAGTATCTTTTAAAATAGCTAACAACATATTTACTCACTTCATTTGTTCTTCAATCCATTCAGCAAACATTTAATGTATACAGCTTGAGTGCCTGTCGCTATTCTAAATGGTAAGGTTGTGGCAGTGGATAAACAAAGGGGCTACATTCTAGAGCTGACAGTAAGTGCTTTGGGAAAAATATAAAGCATATAAAAGGTTCAGAAGGAAATACGGTGAAAAGGACCATTTGGGGTACAATAGTCAGTGAGGGCTTCCTTAATAAGGTGGCACATGAGCAGAGACAAGTGGCTATGTGGGAAAATCAAATATGCATCATGCTCTGAATTCTGTATAGGATAAGGAGATCCATGGAAGAACCCCATCTATGGGAAGGCAGACACTTAACCTGGAAATTCAAACATGATTAGATACATGTTATAACCAGGCTAGGCTATAAGTATTCACAGTTGATATTCAATAAGTATTTGCAGGATGAGTGAATAAATGAAGGAATGTTAGAAACAGTGAATAAAATAGGAGTCCAGAGGAAGGAAGGAAGTACTTTTGAGTAGGATAGTCATCTTCAAACTCTGAGCTCTGAGGGTCCTGGACGTTGCACAGGGCCACTACTTGGGCAGCTGTGGAATGATGGGGACAAGAGGAGAGAGTAGATTAGGTGGGTCTCTCGGCCTTCTGCCCACATTTCCACACATGTTTTATCTGCTTTACTCATTGTGTGTCCATTCAAGACTAATGTGAGCAAAGGGAATTACAACTGTAAACATTTGAAAAACCTGGGTCTGGGGAGTCAGGACATTTTTTCCTCATACCATGGAAGAGGGGTAGAGTGAGAAGTCAGGCGCTGGGGGAGAGGACAGCATTCTGGTGCTGCCACATGAAGTCCAGGGCCATCCACATTGCTTATTTTGCAATTTAACCAAAACTGAACCTGGAAAGAGCAAGGGTGCAGGAAGGGTGGGAGCAGAAAAGGGTTAAAGGCACCTTATTTACTTGTCCCAAACTTCACCCAACCAATAACTCCTGACCATAGTTTAGGGGTAGAAAAGGCTGCGTGAGCTTAAGGCAGTTACCTTGCTCTTCTGTAAGAATTGCAGAGAATAAAAATCACCGAAGGTCTGTAAGCATGCCTTCCATCACTTTTTATCTTAAAAGAAAATGGCTTGTTTTGCAGAACAGAGAAAAGGGGCCAAAAAGGAAGTTGAATGCAGACAGTGTTATTGTATGCATTCCAAGAAATCTGAAATGAACCCATTATCCAAGCAATAACAGCTTTATATGTCCCTTCAGCTTTATCAGTGCATTTTAAAGATTCTGTCAAATATCTTTTTACAACGATGTCTGCAGTAGAGAAGATATGATGAAACTCTTAACAGAGAGCCATTAATGAATTTTCAGTCACTTGTGCTCATGTGATTGCTCTGACTTTCAAATAAATATTCAACCATCTTGGGAGCAGATCTTTTGGCAACATGTGGATTTCCAGAAGTCAGAACAGAACCCTATCTTCTATTTACCTAATTTTTCATTAAATCAGAAGAATTAGGTGTGATGAACATTAACCAGCCCTAGTGAGTGACCTCAGGTTTTCAGAGATTACACAGCCACTTATCAGCAGAGAAATCTAAGAGTCACTATGAACAAGATAGTATTCAATAGCCCAGGCCACCCAGGCTCTTAGAACTCTGAGGCATGTATGTTCCTATAATCAGAATGAATACTATTTAGTGATCAACTTAAGTCCTTTACAGACATAAACACTTTTTTTCCCATGAAGAGAAAACAACTGTACAATACAACTTTTATTAATTTAGCATGATGTTTCTCATGGTCAAAGTCATTTTTCAGATTGATGTTATATCTACCTTTACTTTCCCTGTGAATTTTGGTCATACTTACCTAAATTGTGTGGTAGGTTTTCACATGACATTCGTTCCTAGAATTGACATTCATTCCTAGTCTACTCTTGTTTCTGTTATCTCTTGTCCACAAAAACTGTGAGTTGGTAACAGAGTTTTACATAACCACATGAACGGTTGGTATTTAAAAGGATACACAGTGAAGTACACCAGCCCTGTGGACACTGCTGGCCAAAGTTTAGGTTGATGTCCTGTAGCAGTGTGTTATATAATGGCCTTGAAATACTACAGAAAAAAGTCACATAGAAAGTCAAAGGCCCATCTAGCCTGCCAGGGTTTTCTTTTCTTTTCTTTCTTTCTTTTTTTTCATATGGACTTTAGTCTTAGGATAAATTACTTCAAGGAAGCAACTCTCTAGCCAGAAGCAATTTCAGGTGGAGGAATATTTGCTCACAAAGAGAATTTCAGCAGGATAATGATGGTTGAATGGAGATGGATGGGATCTAAAGATTAATCTAGTTGAGTTTGTTTGTGTTACATAGGAGAAAGTTGGAGGTGCAAGAAGATTAAGGAACTTATTCCAGATCACATAATGGAGATTATGGGAGAGCTAGAAACCAAGGTGTCTCTAACACCAGTGTTTTTGTATGTGTCCATTTGTAATCTTTTCTCTGTAATTTTATTGAGAAGTCTAAAAATGGAAGGATTCATAATGCTATTTATTTTATTAGTAGGTTATGATGCAGATAGATACATTTGCTTGAGGAACAAGACGATTCTCCATTATAGGTTGAAAGCCTGAGATGATCTCTTTGCAATTCAGATATGCTTTTGGGTCTTAAGTTTTACATACATGTAGAAAAATGCTTATTTGCAAAGGATGTATCCAACAGTACCTGTAACATAGTTATAGACTTCCATATCCTAGCTAGAAGACTTCTAATGAGAGCCTAGCATGGCTATACAGCTGTGTCTTAATCATTTTGCATCTTTGCTCACCCAGTAAATTCTTTGCAGTCAGTAAAAGACTCCAAAGAATTTTGTCACTAAATTTCCAAAAAGTCAGCAGACCTCTCTATGCTATTTTTTTCTTTCTATAAAATCAAGCTCTAGAGACATGGAATGGGGACATTTTTAAGGGCTTATACAAGTTTTTGAGAATAATAGAAACTGACCTGTTTGTGGCCACAATATACATAATTTAGGATATAAATTCCTTAATCCAACCATCTTTAAGATTGCCTTATAAAGACTAGAGTAGCTTTTCTTGCTCAATCCCTGAAACTTCCATCCGTAGGCCACATCCCATTTTAATCCCAATACCTCTTCTCCTTACTTACAGATCACTACATCCTTAATAAGGTCATGCATTGCAAAAGAATGGCCCTTCAGGAAGCTTTGTTTCAACAGACCCAATACAAGGCAGTGAGATGTCCCTCAACGCTTCCTTTACCTCTTCGAGTTCTTCCTATTTTAGGAAGACAATTTAGCGCAGCCACAAGGTAAGGCAGAAAGAGCACCAGTGCCACCACCTGGATACAGGGAGAATGAGGCACCACGTAGAAAAGTCGCTACCTGTCCGAGGGTGAGCAAGCTATGTTGCTTGGTTCCTTGCCCTCTGTTTTCATTTCCTTGTTGTGATTTCTTTGGTTTTCTATTTTTCTTCACTTTTCCCCTCCTTTCCTATACGTATATGTTAATGCCTTTTCTGTTTCACCAGCCACTCCCTGTTCAGGAAGAGAGGTCCAGGGAATGGTGAGGGAGACCAGAATTAAGCACTCTTTGGAGAACTCATTCAACAGCCTTTAAGCTTAGGGGCAGGTGTGTGCATTCTCTCAGATGTGCAGGAAATGCCTTTTTGTGAAGTTCTTCATGCTGTCCGAGGTAGTGCTATCAAGTCATTAGCTCTGATATCCGGAGGACAGGGTCTGCAATCTTCTTGTTCTGTGAGGAATGAAAGACATCATGCAGCCCATTCCTCATCTGCCTGGTGATATGTGAGCTGTGCAAGGCTCCATGATGCAAGGTTCTGTTCCATGTGATTCTACAACTACTCTAATCAGAGACTGATGGCAATTGACTACAAATGCTCCTTAGCGAAAGAAATAGGCAGAGAAAAAAACCCCAAAACTTCCTCAAATGGACCTTCTTGGTTTCCTCAGAGACTTTCCCCTTAGATGCTTAGTTCTAAAGATCTCTAGATTCAACAGGTAGTTATCCAAGTCATTACAGATTGATTGCCTACTAGGAATCAGGCACTTTTCTTAGCACCAATGTAGAAAAAAGAAAGAAGGAACAAAGTTTTCCAAATTAAGATAAGTTTTTATTTTAGTGGTTATTCATCCATTTCTGATGCAGAATATTCAGTTTTAGTAATCCACTTCAGGTCCTCATGGATCTTGAGAGTGCCTTGGAGATAACTAAGGGGCCATTGAGTGTGGTGGGGGATAATGGGAACAGTTCAGTTTTGTTTTTCTGAGGGGAGAGTCTTACCTATCAATTAGAAGAGCTTTACTTTCATCTGTTTTCTACATTGATACTCTGAGATATGTTTATCTTTAAGAGAAATTTCTGAGAATTTTATAAAAATAAATATAGAAAAATGGATGAGACTCCCAACAAAAGTCATGAGATTGATCCAATGCTCAATCTTTGACAAACAACAGTGATCCATTTTTTAGTATCAGTCAGCATACATGCATTCTATATCTCCTAAATATTTTAAGTGGTTTATTGGGTATGCTTTGGTTCAGATTGGGTTAAGGATTAATTTATTTCAGGTTGAATGTTTTTAGAAATTTAGTTGTTTATTTTCTGGAGGAATTACAATAAAATCTGAAATACAGTGCTCTTTTTGATACTTAAATTGCAAAAGCTTAAAATGTAAAAATTGAAAAAATGAACTCTAAATAGTTTTATTTTGACATAGATTCTTCTGAATCCTTCATAATACCTACTACAAGATTAAGTATATAGTAGATGTATGGTAAATACTATTGAGTGAGCTGAAATGTTTAGATTCTATAATTGAAGTACTCTGAACTGAAGATCTTGGAAATAATAAATACTACATAAACCAACAATGCACCTTTGTCAATTTGCTTGGAACATTCCTGATTATGGGAAGGAGACGGCAGTGTTCTGGACGATCCCTCTCTTCTTCTTTCCTCCTCCTCTTCCCTCTCCCTTTTTTCAGCAAAGAACAGATATGGTCTTCTCTGAAATTTTTGCTCGGGGCACAGAATTAAAATTTTTATTATTTGTGTAGCCATTGTACTAATTTTTATAAAAATAGCAAGTAATGTGTTTGCTGAAATAAATATGAAATAATTTTGAAGTATTTAAGGTAAAAGGTAAAAAAGTCACCCTTCTCATTCTTTTTACTTCTATGCAGAATATGTAACCAGTGTCAATAGTTTGGAAAGTGTCTTTCCTTATTTTCTCTCCATGTTTGTTAAGGTATACTTTACAAATAATAAAATTCATCCATTTTAAGTATATAGTTTGACAAATCTTGGCAATTACATACACTCATATAAAACATCACCCACAATCAAAATATAAAACATTTCCACCACCACAAAGAGTGCCCTCTACCCCTTGCAGTCAGTCTTGCCAACACCCATCCCCAGGTAATTAATGTTTCCTTTTATGTCATTATAATTTTGCCTATTCTAAAGTTTGAGATAAGTGATATTATATAATCAGGAAGCTTTTATATTTGTCTTCTTTCACAAACATACTGTTTTTGAGATTCTTCCACATTGTTGCATGCATGTATTAATAGTTTATTTCTTTTTATTGTTGAGTAGTAAACAAATATACCAAAATTTGCTTATTCATTTCCTGGTTGATGAATGTTTGGGTATTTTTAAGTTCTTTTAACTATTGTGAATAATGTTCCTGTGAACATTCATATAGGTCTTTTTGGAGACATTTTCATTTTTCTCAGAAAAATATTTTGATGTAGGATTATTAAGCTATTTTTCAGAATGGCTGTACTGTTTTGCATTCCTACCAACAATCTATGAGAATTGGAGTGGCTCTACATCCTTGTCAACACTTGTTATTGCCAGTGTTTCTAATTTTAGCCATTTTGTGGGTTTCTGTAGTGTTGCATTGTGGTTTTCATTTCACCTCCCTAGTGAGTGATGAATGATGGTGAACATGTTTAATTATGTTTTGCCCGTATATCTTTTTATAATGTATCTGTTCAAATCTTTCTCACATTTTTTATAGAATTAACCTACTATTGGGTTATAGGAATTCTCTATATAATTGGAATGTAACCCCTTTGTCAGATATATGTTTTGCAAATATTTTTATTCCATTTGTGTTTTGCCTTTTTTTTTTTTGTAGAGACAGAGTCTCACTTTATCACCCTCGGTGGAGTGTCGTGGCGTCACATAGCTCACAGCAACCTCCAACTCCTGGGCTTAGGCGATTCTCTTGCCTCAGCCTCCCCAGTAGTTGGGACTACAGGTGCCTGCCACAATGCCTGGCTAATGATTTGCCCTTTTATTTCCTCAATTATTTCAAAGGGCAAACATTTTTAATTTTGATAAGGTTCATTTTTTAAATTTTGAACTTTTATATATAATACAGTTTATGTATTGTGTATCTTACACATTTTATGTCTCATGAAACCATGTTTAAATGATCTAAGAAATCTTGGCTTACCCAAATATTTTGTCTTATATTTGCTTCTAGAAATTTTATAGCTTTAGCTTTCTGTTATATTTGTGTTTTATTTTGAATTAGTATTTGTATGTGGTAAAAGGTAGAAATCAAAGTGGTTTTTTTGTTTGTTTTTTGTATATCAATATCAACTTGTTGCAGTACTATTTGTCTATTGTTTTGACACTGACTTGCCTTTGCATCATTAAAAAAAATAATAATTGGCCAAATACCTGTGGATCTATATCTAGGCCCTCCATTCTATTTCATTGATCAATGTGACTATCTTGATACAAATACTACACTGTGTTAATTGTTGTAGATTTATGCTTTTTTTTTTTTTGTGCAGATAGAGTCTCACTTTATCACCCTCGGTGGAGTGCCATGGAGTCACATAGCTCACAGAAACCTCCAACTAATTATTGTAGCTTTATAATATGTCTTAAAATTAGGCAGTTTTCACACTTGGTGTTCGTTTTCAAAGTGATTTTGGCTATTTCAGATCCATTATTTTTAATGTGACTTTTAGAATCAGCTTGCCAATTTCTACCCAAAAGACTGATAGGATGTTGATTGAGATTATGTTTAAATATATATCAATATTTGGAGAAGTGATATTTTAACTAGATTCATTGCTCCTATACACAAAGACAAGTATATTTCATTATTTATTTAGGTGCTCTTTAATTTCTGTCAGTGATGTTTATAGTTTTCAGTATATAGGTCTTCCATATCCTTTGTTAGATTCATCTCTAAGAATTTCACATTTTTGATAGTTTTATAAATATTTTTTAAAATTTTAATTTCAAATAAAAATTTAGAATTTCAATTTAATTTAAATTTACAATTTAATTTGAAATTGTAAATACAATGGAATTTGTATCCTGGAACTTTTCAGTTTTATATCCTGAAACTTTGTTATAACTTAGTAGATAAAGCACCTTTTTCATTTATTCCATAAGATTTTCTATATAAGACCATGGTGTCTGTGACTAAAGATTGTTTTACTTTTATCCCCCAGTATGAATACTTTTCATTTCTTTTTCTTTCTTTATTGCATTGGCTAGATCCTCTAGGACAATTATTTTCAGTGTAATCAGTTAATAAAACTAGAATAAATTTATGGCTAGAACATCTAAGAGTTTTAACTAGACTTTGCTGAGCAGAGTTCACGTTGGTGTTAAAAGTTGGTTTACAAATCCAGAGCAGAAGCAAGCTAGCTTACAAATTATTCTACTTTTGCCTAAATCCATGTTGCTGTGTTACTTCCAAAAAACATATAATGGGCACTGACCTCTATCTACTCATCTCCCAGTGGAAATATTATCCAATGGTCATCATTCATTCATTCATTCAATCTGCAGTGCTTATTTAATTCCTATTCTGTGCTTGCATCATGGAGAAAGAAAAGGTGAAGGAAATATTATCCTTAACCCCAAGTGGCTCATAGTCTGCTTCTTACTTTGGACAAATGTACTATAATTTTGGTTAACATGGACCTTCGAAAATGCTATTGACAGACATTGGTTTATTACTTGATATAACAAGAAAACAATTATCAACTAAAAGTTGAAATAAAGACACAATAATTAGCAAGCTGATCCTATACTAGAAAGTGGTTTTAATAGTATCAGAAAATTTTATATGTTATAATATTTTGTTATAAAAGGAAAATATTGAGTGGAAAGCATGATTTCAACTATGGAACATGACAAAGGAGCAGTCATCTATATATGGATTTAACTTTCTGTAGCTCTAGTTCCCCATGGCCAACTGTGGTCCAAAAATACAATATTTACAATATTAAGCTATTTTGAAAGAGAGAGACTGAGAACACATTCTCATAACTTTTATTATAGTATATCATTGTAATTATTCTAATTTATTATTAATAACTATGTTGTTAATATCTTGCTGTGCCTAATCTATAAAGTGAACTTCATCATAGACATGTATGTATAGGAGAAAACATAGTATACACAGGGCTTGGCACTGTCTGTGATTTCAGGCATCTATCTGGGAGTCTTAGAATGTATCCCCCATGAATAACGGGGGACTACTGTACACTATAATGTGAGTAGTGACTATTTTGGGGATGATAGTTATTTACACCAAAGTTATATTTCCTTTATAATCAGAAAAATATACATGCTACACACACACAAATACATATACCACACACACATACACTAATAGGATCATTGTATAGACTTTAAACCAAGTCTGTACACAAATACATGGCACCTAGAATTATAGGGATGTACTAGAGTTTGTTAAAAAAATCTACAGCTGGAGGATCAGAACATAGAGGGAAAGGAAATGCAGCCCTATGCCTGGGAAGGGAGCTTGTTGAAAACATTTGCCAGTGTTTATAGTAATAATACTACTGTTTTGCCTGGTAATCATATTGTGTCTGCCAATGGCATTATTCATTAGTGACAGGGGGTGATAAAAGGGAGACAGATGTATGGCACATGGCATGTGGGGAAATATTTTCTTTTACAACAAGAACAGAAAATCTTCTGTCCTCAAGTCTTGAGACTCACACCTCTGAAGAGTAACAGTGTTTTAAATTAATTTTTTATTTTATTTTTCATTAAATCACAGCTGCGCACATTAGTGCAACCAAGGGGTACAATGTGCTGGCTTCATATACAATCTGAAATGCAGTTTTCATCAAACTGCTTAACACTGCTTAACATACCCTTCATGGCATTTTCTTAGTTATTGTATGAAGACATTTGTATTCTGCATTTAGTAAGGTTCGCCTGTACCCTTCTAAGATGCACCATAGCTGTGGCCCCACCAATTACCCTCCCTCCACCCCAACCCCCATCTCCCTTCCCATATTCTTGCGCTATAGTTGGGTTATAGCCTTCATATGAAAACCTTTAAATTAGCTTCATAGTAGGGCTGAGTACATTGGATACTTTTTCTTCCATTCTTGAGATACTTTGCTAAGAAGAATATGTTCCAGCTCCATCCATGTAAACATGAATGAGGTAGAGTCTCCATCTTTCTTTAAGGCTGCATAATATTCCATGGTATACATGTACCACAATTTATTAATCCATTTGTAGGTTGATGGGCACTTGTGCTTCTTCCATGACTTAGCAATTATGAATTGGGCTGCAATAAACATTCTGGTACAGATGTCTTTGTTGTAGTGTGATTTTTGGTCTTTTGGGTATATACCTAGTAAAAGAATTATAGGGTCAAATGGAAAGTCTGTTTTTAGACCTCTACGTACTCTCCAAACGTCCTTCCAAAAGGAACGTATTAGTGTGCATTCCCACCAGCAGTGTAGAAGTGTTCCCTTTTCTCCACATCCATGCCAACATCTTTGGTTTTGGGATTTTGTTATGTGGGCTAATCTTACTGGAGTTGGGTGATATCTCAAAGTAGTTTTGATTTGCATTTCTCTGATGATTAAGAATGGTGAGCATTTTTTCATGTGTCTGTAGGTCGTGTGCCTGTCTTCTTTAGAGAAGTTTCTCTTCAAGTTCTTTGCCCACTCTGAGATGGGATCACTTGTTCTTTTCTTGCTAATACGTTTGCGTTCTCTGTGTATTCTGGTTATTAAACCTTTGTTGGAGGCATAACTTGCAAATATTTTCTCCCATTCTGAGGGCTGTCTGCTTGCTATACTTACTATATTCTTGGCTGTACAGAAGCTTTTTAGTTTGATCAGGTCCCAGTAGTGTATTTTTGATACTGCTTCAATTGCCTGGGGAGTCGTCCTCATAAAATATTCACCCAAGCCAATTCCTTCAAGAGTTTCCCCTGCACTTTCTTCTAATATTTTAGTAGTTTCATGTCTTAAGTTGAAATCTTTAATCCAGTGAGAGTCTACCTTCATTAATGGGTGAGAGATACGGGTACAGCTTTAGTCTTCTACAGGTCACCAGCCAGATCACCCAGGACCATTTGTTAAATAGGGAGTCTTTTCCCCATTGAATGTTTTTATTTGTCAAAGATCAAGTAATTGTAAGTAGCTGGATTCATCTCTTGGTTCTCTATTCTGTTGCAAACGTCTACCTCTCAGTTTTTGTGCCAATACCATGCTGTTTTGATCACTATTGATTTATAGTAGAGTCTCAGGTATGGTAGCGTGATTCCTCCTGCTTTGTTTTTATTTCTGAGTAATGTCTTGGCTAATTGAGGTTTTTTCTGATTCCATATAAAATGAAGTATTATTTTTTCAAGATCTTTAAAATATAACAAGGGAGCTTTGATAGGAATTGCATTAAAATTATATATTGCTTTGGGTAATATAGACATTTTAACAATGTTGATTCTTCCCAGCCATGAGCATGTTAGATTTTTCCATTTGTTAACATTTTCAGCTATTTCTTTTCTTAAAGTTTCATAGTTTTCTTTATAGAGATCTTTCACATCCTTTGTTAGGTAAACTCCCAAATATTTCATCTTCTTTGGCACTACTGTGAAAGGAATAGAG
>CAUYON010103111.1:0-52763 GCA_963573935.1 Arctocebus calabarensis
CCTCCATATACACAACCTCCAAAGCTGACCACCTCCATATATACAACCTCCAAAGCTGACCACCTCCATATGCATAACCTCCAAAGCTGACCACCTCCCTCTACTGACCTAATTTTCCTAGACTGGACATACACCACTAGCACTCAAAGGAAATTCCTTACGTTGACCACCTCTGTATGTAGACTGATTTATTCCTCTCCCTTGATGGGTGAGATTACAAAGGTTCAACTGTACATATCTGACTAGAGGAAAATATGTTTCTATGAGATCAAACACAAATAGAGTATTATCTGTTCTAGGAAACTGGGGTTGTGGTGGTGGTGGAAATTCCAGGAAGGGCTTTTCTGGGAGCAGTGCTATTTTTGAGTTGAGATTGAATGAAGAAGGAGGGGGTGATTGTGGAAAGGGCTGGAGCCCGTTCCAAGCAGAGGGCACAGAATGTTCACAAGCTCCTCCTCAGAAGCTGGACGTGCCTGGGGTGGCTGTGATGGAGGTGAGCTTGACGGTTTACCACATGGGGGGGGGATCACGTTCATCGTGTTAAATGACACACGCCGTTCACCTGGGAGGGAGGGGGCCAGTGTGAATGGATTGGAGATGCCCCTGTTTGGGTGTTCTGTTTTGTTTAATTAACCACTCTTGGTTATAAGGCACAATTTATCTAGACATTGACATGACAGCTGCCACATCCCCAGGACAAAAGCCAAAAGCCTCATGTGTCAAATTGTCACCGAAACTTTCTGAAAGTCATAACAAAGTTCTAAATGAGGCAGCTGATTGCCCGATGTCCTTCTAACACGGCAGGTGACTCGAATTACAGAATAACAAATAAAATAAAAAACGCTCCCATTTCCAGAGCAGGAAATCTGTGTTTTCTCAAAGAATGCATAGGTCAGGATAAACTCATCTTTTTCTAAAACGGAGATGAGAGCAAGAGAAGATCTCAGCAGGGTACCCAGAGCAGCAGCCCAAGTGGCTCTGCGAGAGTCTCTTTTCTCACTTTGCAAAACTGCTCTCTCTGGTTGCATTTGACAACCGGGGGTGGGAACAAGCCACATAAAGTCATTTCACCCATCACTAACCCGACATACCTGCACATTATCCTCGCCCTCTATCACATTCTTCCCAGGCCTCCAGAAGATATTTTGTGAAAGACTTGTAAAGCACGGACTTGGAGGACAAAATAACTTAATATTAATTTAAGCAACTAATATTTGGCGTCTTAAAAAGAAAAAAACGGGCTCAATTTATGAAAAATATATCTCAATTTTCCTAAAAAAAAAATATTTCAGGTTGACAGCAACGCATCCCATGAGTGACAATGAGGTTGCTGCAAGACTTAGGAATTTAATTAGGATGAGTTGAGTATGCCCCGAGGAGCACGCCACCAGGGGAGTGTTGGTGAAGCACTTAGCACCCCTCCAGGGTAGGGCGCACACAATATTAAAATGCCCAATAAATTGGCCTACAAATCTACTTAGCACTACAGTCGTCCTGCACCACCAAATAAAACATTGCCTTGCAATGGAACCATCTGAGATTTTTCACACCAAATCAATTTACAGTGGAGAAAGAAAATGCTTATGCAACTCACTCCTGGGCTGCCATTTGTAACAAGAGACTTGGTAAGAAGGGAACATTGCCCTTCTCCCCATTTTATTGGAGACAGAGTGGGAGTTAATCAGCGACGCTTCGCTACCCTTTCAACAGGACTCTGGCACCACCCACGGCAATAGTTCGTTTCTTTCAACATTTCGGAACAGCAGACAGTCGCCAACTTTTAATAATTCCATATATTACTGCAGACCGTGAAAAAGGATTTTAAATCACAAGACGAATGACAATGTAATAAATTAGAGAAATTGTGGCTGTTATTGTGAAATCTCACTGCCTCCGTCTGGTTCACGTCTCAATTTCTTGATGCAATAAGATTTGAATATAATTATTAGCAATTATTATCAAAGCATTCATAAGTTTTTCTCCCCACTGTGAAAGCGAGATCCTGCTTTATATCCTCTTTTTAAGCTTAATTCACGGGTGTCATGCATCACCCACAAAAGAAGGGCATGGTGATTCCAAAATGTCTGTTTTGACAGATTGTTCTTTCTCACTTCTTTTCTGTTATAAATATTTAATACACGGTTCAACAATGGATGACAAAAATCTCAGCTCTCTGATCATCCAGTCAAATGAAATCCCCTCCACTCCTCCTCTAGAAACAATCACGGCCTTGTTACAGCAGCAAGGAAGGGTCAAAACACAACACCTTGCATTAGTACAAGCCCTTTTGAGTCCAAGTCATGAGAAATTTGCTTATTTGCATTTGTTTATGTTTTTTCCTGCCACTTTTTCTTTTTAAATGCAAATTTCTAGGAAAGGCCACCACAAGACATTAAATTGTCAATATCACGCAATTAGAACAATTTGGCAATGGTACGGTGACATCATTTAAATACGCTCCATCTTATCTCTCTCTATATATTTATTCATCTAAAATGGAATCTGTAAAACGACAAGAACACCCAGAGAATGGACGGCTTGCCTTTCATTGTCTACGGACCCTCGGGCGCTGCTATGGACTTCCTGGGAACAAATGAGACCTCAGAGGCGACATGTTTTCATTTTATCGCATTTATTTAAGAAGACCGAGGACAGGGCCCAGTGTTTATTCACCACATTCAACATTTGCCATCATCAGAATAAAAGGAGAGCCAGCCCAGTTTGAACAACATCTGGTAATTCCAGAGAGATAGTGTCACTTGCAGAACAAATGAACTTTTAGTTAATAAAATCTCCCCCTGGCTGACAAAGATGGCTTTTTGCACACAGGCAGGAGCCGTGATAAGTAGATAGAGACTGATAAAGAGAACAGGATTCCTACAGAGGGAAGTCAATGCCGCCTGTGTTTAAATAAAGACAGGGTTTATGACTCGTCTTTTATGAATCATGGTAAATTAAATGCTCAGAGTTCTAGAGGGATAAAAGATTGCAATTACAATTCTGAAGTCCAGGGGAAGTTTCGCTAGTATCCTAAAGAATAATATTACCAAGGACAAAAAGAAAGTCGTTGGTTTCAATGGAGAGTCCCTTTCATCCAGGGATACCTTAACCAATAGAAGTCAGCCCTCCTGTGTTGTGAATGTGGATGACCTCAAACCCTTACGTAGCAGATAATGAATAGGAATTTACTAATAAGCAGACACGGTGGTAGGCACATGAGAAAATGTCCAGAATAGGCAAATATCTAAATGTTGGTGCAAATACCCACTGTCCTGTCCAGCTAAACACACACACAGATGGGATGAGGTCATCAATACATAAAAACCAAGTCCATGTGTGGGGCCTCACACCTACAGTCCTAGCACTTTGGGAGGCCAGGGTAGGAGGATCACCTGAGGCCAAGGCCAAAGAGTTCTAGACCAGCCTGGACTCTCTATTCTTTCTTTCTTTGTTTTTTTAAAATGAGCTGGGTGTAGAGCAATGCTAAACTATACACTTATAGTCCAAGCTACTCAGGAGGCTGAGGCAGGAGAATCACTTGAGTCTAGGAGTTGGAGCTACAATTTCTCCACTGCCCTCAAAGAAAAAAATACACCATGCATTAAAACATTCAATTGCACCAATGTGCCGTGAGAGGACCGTAGGTGTGCCACCAAAATTTTTAAAGATCATTAATTATTTTTGAAAGAAGTTCAAAGCTAAGTATATTCTTTTACTTTTTTTTTTGATCAACATAATTTAAGTGTAGCATAGAAGTTTAAATATAGGTTCAAGTGTGCCGTGAGATAAAAAAAGGTTGCCAAACACTGCCCTAGACCTTGGACTAGTGAAAGGCCACATTTCATGAACTGCCATTACCAGACCACTCCTGATAGTGATGGGTTTTATGACTAGAGGATGTGCCCGATCGATTGGACTGAGGTGAAAGGAAATCAAGAGAATCTCTTTGTACACTCAGCTCTCAGCTGACAGACAATGAAGGAAGATTCTCTGGGCTCTGGGACTCCAGATTTTAAAAGAGTATTTAGAATAGAAATGACAGGAATGCTCACTATATAATGAGCCTCCTAAGAAGGAAGAAAGCACATGGTATCCTGGCCCTCTTGACGTAAGTAAAAGGAAAGAGTAAGTCTATGGAAGCTTTTGGAAACTAAAAGCCACATGGACAGAGAAAATTCTGTAGGTTAAGAGCCAGGGTGCGTGGTCACGGGCACAGCCAATGCCTGGCACTCAGAGGCACGGTTAAGTCCAGCGACGTTGGCTTTCAGCATTCCGTTCTTTCTCACTCCAAACTTCCCAACTTACGAGTTTGTCCACTGTGGCACCTGGTATTTTTTAAGTTGCTAACACACAGTTGCTGCTGTGAGGATGGGGAGGGTCATACACACTGACCCCGCATTCTCAGTGATCCCCCGAGAAGAAATTTCTTTAGAATAATACTCCTGGGCTCTCCCCAACTTCTCACTCCTCCACCCCTGTGAAGGAATGGTTTATCTGATTCATTACTTTTTTTTTTTTTTTTTTAAGAGACAGAGTCTCTGTTTGTCGCCCTCGGTAGAGTGCCGTAGCATCACAACTCACAGCAACCTGCAGCTCTTGAGCTTAGGCGATTCTCTTGCCTCAGCCTCCTGAGTAGCTGGGAGTATAGGCACCTGCCACAACACCCGGCTATTTTTTTTGTTGCAGTTTGGCCGGGGCCTGAGTTCGAACCCGCCACCCTCAGTATATGGGGCTGGCGCCCTACCCACTGAGCCACAGGTGCCGCCCTGATTCATTACTTTGAAAAAAGGACCTGAACATGCTCAGACTAGTCCCCTGGACCCTGGTCATATTCCACAGTTGGCAGAAAGGGTGCACTCTTGACTACTTTTCTGCCTGGACACTCTTTAAATATCTGTGAACATGTCAGTTTGTCTGTCTGTCTGTGGGGACTGGATGGGAAGGTGGGGGTGAAAGTTTCTACTATCAGTGACTCTTGGGAAAATCTGAACAAATCAGGAGAGTATAAAATAACCCATTTGGGCACATATTTTAATTTCTGTTTACTTCATTTGTTTTCTTTAATTAAAAAAAAATAGCCTTATTGAGATACAGTTCAAACATCAGAAAATTCAGCGATTAATGGTACATAATTTAGTCGTTTTTAGTGTATTCACACCCTTGTGCCATCAAGACCATTATTTAATTTTAGAACACTTCGTCACCCCAGAAGAAAACCCCTGTGTACATGTGCAGTCTACTGTCCAGCCTCAGGAAACTACTCATCTATTTTCTGTCTCTATAGATTTGCCAACTCCAGACATTTCACGGGCATGGGATCAGATCCTTAAAATCTTCTGGCTACAATGAAAGAAGGTTGTTTGTTTCCTTCTGCCTCCCTGGTCAGCTGGTTTCTCGGTTGGTTCTTACTCAGCAGGGAAGGAAAGGGGCACTATTTCTTGAACCTCCAGAGCAGCCACCTATCTAGAATGGTTTCTGACACCATGTCCTGCCAATCTCTAATTACCTCTTTCACGCTTGCAATTTTCACTGTGCAGAGAAAGGTCCACATTTATTTATCTACCCATTCCTTCATTCATTCTTTCAAAACAGTTATTGGTCCCTAATGTATCTGGCCGGCCCTGGGGGTCCTGAAATGAATGAATATACCCTGAACGCTGCTCTCAGGGAGCTCACAGTTAGGTACAAAGTTATACAAAACGTAGAAAATCAACTCACTAGAACGTTAAGTCCAAGAACTCCTAAGCCTCAAATTTACTACAGCACTCTATGACATTCTCTCCACTCTTTAGGAAACTGTCCTCACCTGGATCACTCGTTAATGTCCTTTTTTCCTCTCTTTTCTTCCAACCACTCATTCAAATGGCCCTTCCTTAAGACTCGGCTTCTTATCTTCCTTTCCTTTCTCCTCTTTAGAACATCATCCACTTCCGCCCCTTCAACGATCATCTCTGTGACAACTGGTAAGGAGCACGAAGACGAGTGAGCCGTGACAAGAGAGGTTCATCCCTGAGCTGAGTCTCGGAGCACACCCTGGATTGTGGACAGTAGGTTCAAGGCACACTGCTTATGCTGATTGGCGTAGGTGGCCTCGTCTCCGCCAACTGTCACTACTTTTCCTTTCTTGCCAGTCATCAATTAGCTAACTTGTCTCAAAAGCATCCGTGGATAAGAATTCTTCTTCTTGTCCATACTAGATGAATGATCCAAGGACAGTCCTACGAACCCCACGCATCATTCCCAGCATTTGCTGCGTACTCCTGCGCTTTACAATTTTTATTTCCACTCAAAGCTGCTGTCAGTTCTAAACCTGTGGCTTCATGGAAACTATTGATTTACGGTGATGACCCGTCTTGCCTGTTCACATCTCAAATCCATAGAGTGAGAAGAGCCCTGGAAATATTTATTCAGACAGATAAAATCCTCTCCATTTAGCAGAACTGACTTCCATGACCACTGGGCACGTCCTGTTACCCAGGGACATTTCCACAGGATTACACACCAAGGCTCTCTGGCTGTGACTGTAAGTTGCCGCCGCTGAATTGTCAAAACAAAGAATAATAAAAACCTACCTTCAGAGAACCTGGGGGTAGCAGATGCTTTTTTCTTTAGATACACTAATAATTCTCTTTATTTCTACTCAGAAAAGATTCCAGCAGAGAAACCAGGAATATATGTAATCCAGTAGCACACTATATATTGTATATTATATACAAGATGTAACAAGACTATACCAATAAATATACTCTATACAGTAGAATCTCTGTAAGTTGCTCTCCCAAGGGACTGTAACAAGCTGGTCAATATATAGAGGTGGTTGATATAAGAACTAGACCTACTGTGCTGATATGTACATGTCAAATCTATGAAAATTAGGTCACGGAGGTGGTCAGTGTAGAGTGGTGGTCAACTACACAGGTTCTACTGTTTTTATAATATAAATTACATTTGATATATAGATACATCCTATATATAATTGTGTGTATGCATTCTTCATACTTTTAGATAAAAATACACAAATATTGGCCTATATATCGTCATAAATTTCTGTAATAAAAGAAATATGGACATTTAGTCTGTTTTCCAAAGGCTACAAAAATCAGAAGGTAAACGAAAAACCCATCAAATCTCAAAACCCCTCGAGGATTCTGGTTCTTCTGGACGTCGATGCACACAGCACTGATTCATGGCTATGGCTATTTCAGCAACTATCACTCACGAGACAATCTTCTAGGGGCTTCGCAGTAGCACCGACTTCAGTGTCCACTAAGACCCATGACGTGGATGTCATTACCCCTATTTTGCAGACAGCAATTCCAGCCTGGGGCTGCCAGGCCCCAGAGGCTGAGTGGTTCCCCGACACTGGTCACTCTCTCCTTTTAAAAGGCCCAGAACTGCCTTCCTTCAGACACTTTCATCATCATTACTTTACTCACTGGTATGATCCACCTTAAAGTAGGAAATTCAAAGGGACCAACCTTGACTGGATGCGTTGTTGCTACAACAGGCAGCAGTAAGTTGTGACATGATTTTTGGAGTACAATCTAGGGTACCAAGGAAAGGTGGGAGCATGGGGACTCTTCCCGACTCTCTGGGCTGAATCCGTGGATGTTCTGATTTCACTGGTGATGGGTCAGAACTAGAAGAAGAAAGGAGAATTCTTCCGGAATTTAAGGAGTAGATAAGATTTCTGAAGGATTTTCCCCCTCTGAAATGGCCAATGCATTGAGAAAGAAGAATCATCGTGGCAAAACATGAGACGTAATTGAAGTGATACCTGCAGCAGCTTGGAAATCCAGATTGGACAAAGGCCATCTCAGCTGTCCACAACTGATGCTCTATTATCAGTCACCAAAAACTGATAATTTATTGATTTTGGCTCTAACCTAAACATGGTCTTCTATGTGGCTAGAATGGATAGGCACTCCCAAGTCAGCTTTCACAGATTCCCATATTTTAAGTGTTCCTAACACAAAGCCCCTCCTCTTCAGATCATGTCATAATTTACATTTCAAATATAATCATGGATTAAATAGTCTGTTCCACCAGCCTGCAGACTTCAGAAGCTAGTAGCTGCAAGGAATAGCTGTCATTTGTTGAGTGCTCACTGTATACCAGGCTATATGCAATCATTAGTCCCTCTGTCTTTGCAACAGATCTATTCAAGGAAATTTAGGCACAGAGTTGTGAAATAACTAGTCACAGCTGGTAAGGGGTGGCCTCAGGCTGGTCTAACACACCATATGTATGTGACTGCTACCCAGAAGGGGTAGCAGTGACATACATATTTACTGATCAAGTGTCCCCAGAACATAGTAGGTGCTTCATACTATTGATGGATACAATTTGATGGATAAAAGAGAAGGCTATTTATTCTGAGTTGGGCAAGGTCTACAGACAGCCAGGGAAGCCTTTGCTTTGTGTTACTCTGAGCACTCAGCAACCCAGAAGTCAGAGCAATTATCATGCAAAATCGGGCCAGGGGAAGCAAAATGTTAAGTCCCTAGTGCCCACCCCCCAAAAAAGTCCTTGAAACCTTCTACTCAAGTCATCTGACTGTTCTCCTGAGCTGTTCCAGACAATAGTTTAAGGTCCACACTCATATTCCCATAAGTGAAACAGCCAGATCAATATGGTACTTGGGTTACCCAAGTGTTCACTTCAGCAGTATTAAGCGCCTATTCAACTGCCAGGCATTATGCTAATAAATTTAAAATGCTCAAGAAAGAATCACAAAAAAGTACTGTATTTCTCAAGAAAGGTATCCATCCTTACAAACCAAAATGTTGGAACCTTATAAGTATTATAAGAAAAGATACAAATTTCAGTGGGAGTGCAGAAGAGAAGCAAATTGATTTTGGCTCCTGCTAGAAAACATTCTCAAACAAACAAAATCTACAGGGTGCCATGAAGAATGGTCAGAGGTGCAGGTGCGCTGTTGGGGAAAGGGGTTCCAGGAAGAATGAAGAGAAACATGCATGTTTTGTTTATTTAATTATTTTTAAATTTTGGATTAGTCTGAGGGTAAATAACGATCAGGTTATGTTGTTGTGTTTGTAAGGTAAAGTCAAAGTTATAGTTGAGTCCTTCACCCAGGAGGTGTGCCACCTACCACTACGATGTATCCACTAGGTGAGAACTTACCCAACCCCCTCCCACGTCCTCCTTGAATTAGTATTTCTGTCTCATGGGCCTGAAGAGTTTGACAAGCTGTGATAGGTGTATAGCATGGAATATTACTCAGCCATTAAAAAGATGGAGACTTTGCATCTTTTGTATTTACCTGGATGGATTTGGAGAACGTTCTCCTAAGTATCTCAAGAATGGAAAAGTAAGTATCTCATGTAGTCAATACTATGTTGGAACTAGTAGAGAAACATGTTGTGAATGGAGGCACATGTGAACAGCATTTTAGATCAGTCACTAAGTATAAACAGTGGACACTGTCAGGGGGACACTGCTGCCCCAGGACACAATATTGAAAGTGTCAGAGTCTGCTGCACGAGCACAGACAGACAAGGGAAGCAAACCCAGGGGGCAGCAGCCAGCAGACCACACAAGGTGAATGAGAAGGTCTCTCTACTAGTGTGTGGGAGTGTGTATGTGTGAGTTTTTTGGTTTTGTTTATCTAATCTACCTCAAATCTCTTATTTGGGAAAAATACTCTTATCTCATTCTTCCTCTGTCCATATAGTCCAGGTGGAGCTGAACCCTCTCCTCCCTTCCTTACTTTGTAGGTGATACGAGGTAGGGCCAGCCAATCAGAGAATTCCCTCCCTAGAGTCCAAGGATTTGCTCAGAAGCAGGCATCTGACTCAGTTGGGCCAATCAGAGCCTTCTCTAGGAGCTTGGGAGGTATTCCCAAGAGGCTGTGAACTTCTCAGAGAACACACAAGGAAGCAGCTTGTTGACAAGAGAGAAGTCAGTTTATTTATTTATTTATTGAGACAGAGTCTCACTATGTCGCCCTCAGTAGAGAGCTGTGGAGTCACAGCTCACAGCAACCTCAAACTCTTGGGCTTAAACGATTCTCTTGCCTCAGCCTCCAGAGTAGTTGGGACTACAGGCGCCCACCACAACGCCCGGCTATTTTTTGGTTGCAGTTGTCACTGTTGTTTTAGCAGGTCCAGGCTGGGCTCAAACCTGCTAGTTTTGGTGTATGTGGCCAACGCCCTACTCTCTGAGCTGCGGGCACCGAGCTGAGAATCAGTGTTCTTGTGACATTGTGAAACCTTTTGACATGACTGAATTCTATCCTTTGCGCTTGCCAGTTCGATGATCTAATCTTTTCCCTTAGGAGCATTTGAAATTTAAAAATACTTTCACTTAAAACTAAAGGAATTCTGAAGAAGTCAGCACATGAACAACCTTGCAACCTCATTCCTTCTAACTGCGGGTTGTGGCTTCTCTTCTCCCAACAAAATCTGGAAAGCTTGGAGAATCCCTACATCCTACTTTAATTTGTTTGACATTAAGACCTCCTTCGGATTTCTCATCTCTGTTCCTCTAAGCGCCACACTGTTTTCTAAACTTCCAGAATATTTCAAATAATCACCATAGCTTGTTTGACAGTGGCTGACATCTAACAAAACAACAAAACAAGTTACAAGACTGGAGGGAAGAGAAAATAAAGCACAGCAATACCCAGGACTAATAATGCTCCAGGCATGTCTGGGAAGGGGCACAGTTAGCTGGATTGCATGTAAACCACCCTGCACTATGTTATCCTTTATAGGATTTAAGTTTACAGCAGGTCCTGCAATTTCCACTCCAATGAGTAGTCTGACTGAGCTTATCAATAATGAAATAGATAATAAAGGCTGTAAGTGAAGAGATCTTTGAGTCAACAACCCCTGAATATTCCCCTTCATTTCCCACTTAAGGGTCTACTACAGCCTGTCTAACAGTCCGCCTTACAAATGTGGGCAACTCTGTGACTTAACACTGTTTCTCTCCAGAATTCAAGAAAATCACATTTAAAGGCCGAGGTCTAGACGCAAGAAAACAAAAGATGTGATCCTGAGAAAAAAATGTCAAACATGACCAGGAAAGACTCCTGCTACCTGACCAGAACTGTGTTCCAGAGCAGATTTTCTCTGATCCCTACTTTAGAAAGACCAGCCACCTTATTTAAAACATCAAAAAGCTGGGAGCCTATTTATGATGAATATTTTTTCTTTTCCCCCTTCTTTTAGGAGGAAAAAAAAAAGAGAGAGAGATTATCCTGCCTAAGTTCCAGGAAGAAGATGTCAAAAGTTTCTCAATAACAAAGTAAAAATGAATCCCCACAATTTGTCTGTTCTGTTGTTATCAGCAATTAAGTAACTTTATCTAGTTTCAATGGACGATGGCACCATTTGACAATCATCTCTGACAGACTGATCATTATCAGTAATTTATGAGCAGTTTCTCCGTTAATTGTCCTCAGGAAGGAGAGCAAAAATCATTTGTATAGAAAAATTAGTGGTCATTAACAACCGTGGAATTTGTTGGGAATGTGATTATAAATCAGCAGCTAAGACTGTTAATGATTCCTGGGAAGAGGCTGGAGAAAGAACAGATATTGTACCAACTTTAGGGAACTATTCTGAGAGAAAAGCACTTAATAATAAAGTTTCCCCCCACCAATTAAAATGAAGAATAGCTTGGCTCCTTTTAAAAGAGTATCAGACACTTTATTCTTTTTTTTTTTTTTTTTGTGGAGACAGAGTCTCTCACTCTATCACACTCAGTGGAGTGCTGTGGAGTCACAGCTCACAGCAACCTCCAGCTCTTGGGCTCAAGCAATTCTTCTGCCTCAGCCTCCCAAGTAGCTGGGACTACAGGCGCCCGCCACAGCACCCAGCTAATTTTTGATGCAGTTCGGCCAGGGCCGGGCTTGAACCCGCAGCCCTCAGTATATGGGGTCGGCGCCCTACTCGCTGAGCCACAGGCGCCGCCCCAGACACTTTATTCTTAATGTGGAAGAAGTGGGCAGGCAGAATCACACTCAGACACTTTCAAAGTCTGCAAACCAAGCCCACTTTCTTTTTTTTCTTTGAGACAAAGTCTCACTTTCTCGCCCTCGGTAGAGTGTCGTGGTGTCCCCGCTCACAGCAACCTCCAGCTCTTGGGCTTAGGTGATTCTCTTGCCTCAGCCTCCTGAGTAGCTGGGACTACAGGGGCCCACCACCACACCCAGCTATTTTTTTGTTGCAGTTTGGTCAGGGCCAGGTTTGAACCCGTCACCCTCAGTATATAGGGCCGGCACTCTACTCACTGAGCCATAGGCGCCGCCCCCCAAGCCCACTTTCAATAGAGAAAATAGGCCCTACTTCACATTTTAAAAAGCCAACTAAATCTACTGACCAAGCTTAAAAGGTTTAAAAACAGCCCAGTCCATAAACCAAGTATGAGCATTAAGAGTCATGATCTGTATTTGAACTTGTCATTGCTAATTGCAAACCAAGGAACTTTTGCATGTGTTATGGGGTCTATCTGTGAAAACGGAATGGGGTGTGTTTCTGCTATGGGGTAAGCTATGTCCTCTAAAAAGTTACCGTAAATAAACTCTCAACCTCTGGTGGCAGGGAATGTGACCTTATCTGTAAATAGACTCTTTGCAGAAAGCAACCAATTAAGGTGAGGTCACCAGGGTGCGCCCTCATCTAAATATGACTGGTATACTTATAGGAGAGGGAAATTTGGATACAGGGATGGACTCGGAGGAAGGAACCACACAGAGAGAACGCGCTTGTCACAATGGAGGCAGAGGAAAGAGCTACCTGGCTGCCATCCATGATGTGCCAGAGATCACGAGAAGCCGGGAGAAAGCAAGAAAAGAATGTCCCACAGGCTTCGGAGGAGAACAGCCCTGCCAACAGCTTGATTTGGGGCTTCCCGCCCCAGAACTGTGAGGCACTAAATCTCCCTAGTTTTTTGCCACCCAGTTTGTGGCCCTACGATGTGCTACCTTACGAGGTCCTTGTGCAGATTATACAAGGATGGGCTTGGAATGCACCCAGGACAAGGTCAGCAGGGGATGTGTGCACCAGAGAACGCTTGTTAAGTGCTTCAGGAAAGATGAGGCCACCTCGACCAATGCCAGTTGATGCATTTTTAGACCGTAGCAGACAGAGAGTGTCTGCCTGCACTGCACCGGAGCGGTCCAAGCTCTAGGCTCAGCTTCAGAGCCCTGAGATTGAGATCCCGCTCCTCCGTTTCCGAGGTTTACCATAGTGAGCCTTGGTCTCCTCACCTCTACACCTTATCTTTTTCACAAAGATGCTGGGAGCCTCCAGAGGGCTTGAAACACGTTTCACTCAGCAAAGCCACCAAGATGGGTTTGGGAGAGCCAGCAGTAATAGGACAAGCAACCACACCAATAAACCACACCAATGAACGCGATGAGATCTTTGGGGTGGGGAGTAGTTACCATAGGGCGTGGAGAACGCGTCTCCGCAGAGCCTCCAGTGAGACCTGACACACAGAGGACCTTTCTAGGTGGCAGTGGCAGGAGGTGCCCTCTGACAAACAGGAGAGCACATGTCCCCAGGGCCAGGAGGGAAACAGCACAGGGGCCAGTAGGGCTACAGCCTTAGGCACAGAGGACTGGACAGAAAAAGGCAAGAGGCCAAATTATGCTGGAATCACAGGCCAAGTCATTCATTTTTTTATTTCATCCTTGGGTCTTTATTCAAGGCTAGGAAGGGGAACGGGAAGGGGTCATGTAACCAGATTTGAATATTAAAAGGATCATTCTGAGCAGTATAAAAAAGCTGGACCTGGAGGAGATGGGAGAGTGGGAGTAGTTGCAGGTGAGCAGTCCAGAGGAGGACAGCTTGGATTAATGTGGGGACAGAATAGGAAAAAAAGTGGACAGTTTTTTTTTTTATATATATCATTTGGAGGAAAGCCATTATTATTACTTTTATCTCCTAATTTAATTCAACTCAGGCCCATTGGAATGCCTTCTGCCACTTCCCTGACAGATGGTCAGCCTGTAAAAAAAGAAAATTCATTAGTGTAAACTGAATAACCTATGCTTAATCACCCTTTCCCGCATCCCCTATAAAAAAAATAGGCTCTCAAATAATAACCATAAAAGCGGACATGGACAAACAAGGCCTGCCGGGCAAAGGTAACAGGCTGCAAGTCAGATCAAGCCTCGTCATTAGGACACTGGTCCTGGCATCCTTCAGCTGTGTGCCCACATCACTCAGGTTTGACACTGTCTTAGCCAGAAGAGTATTTCATCATCTCTGTTTACAAACAAGGAAGCTGAGACTTGGGAAGGCAAAGAAAGTTATGTAGAGGCCCACAGTCAGTGTGGGGTGGACATGCCATGAGCGAAATTGTAGGGATAGTCCTCAAATGCATCACAGATCTTGAAGGGAAACATGAGGTTAATGAAAAGAGCATTTTCCACCAACAAGATTGGATGCTAAGGAAAAAACGTGAGGAGTTACTTGTAACTGATTATAATGAGAGTTGAGTTGAACCCATATGCAAGAATTCCTATAAAACGCTAAGTTACAGTGCTTCCCAGGACGTCAGTTTACCTGAACGGTGCAGTGAAGTGAGAACTAATTTAGGTACAAACATTTTCCAGCTGTTCCTCAGACTGGAAGTGGGGAAAAGCTTTTTTTTTTTTTTAAACCATGCATTAGTAACCTTTCTGGTACTGTCTAGACCAGTGATTTTCAACCAGTATGCAGTGAAAATTTTAAAGATCATGTATTAAGTTATTCTCAAAGTAAGATGAAAGCACAGTAAGGGCATTCTTTTTTTTTTTTAGTTTTTTTCCAATCAACCTAATTGCTTGTGCCGCTGAAGTGGAACTATAGGTTCAAGTGTGCCGTGAGATAAAACCATTGAAAAACACTGGCCTAGACGTTCTTGATTTGAATCCATTCAAAGCTCTAGGGTTCGTTTCTTGTGACAACATATATGGCAACCCAAAAGTGCTTCCCTTCCCCCTCCACGTGGGGTCCAAATTCCATCAAGTGGTGCACCTTTGGACAGGTGCAATGCCCTGGACTGAGGGGCTTTGCACCACTGGGAATCACTGCGTCCCTCTGCTGGGCCTGTGGGGACAGACAAGATGTCCCTACACATGAAGCAGCTCACAGTCCAAGATGCAGACCCTCAGCAAAGCACCTCAAGGCCTTGTTTCTATCTGCCAAAATAAGAAAACACACACACACACACACACAGTGCTTTTTCACTATCGCTCCCTTTTTCATTGGTTTTAGGTTCAAAGAGAAAGGGTGCTGTGCTTTCCTGTCCCCCAAATGCTGAGATGACCTTTCTGCCTGGACTTATTCTGCCTGGGCTCCTCCTTTTTTTCCACGCAGGCTGTCTACAAGGACGCAGCTGCTGCTTCTCCCAGGACAGACCTCGCCGAGACACTGCAGAAAACTCATCCTAAGAGTGTTGAGAAAGAGACTTTAACTCCCTCCAAGATGCTTCAGTGTGAACCTAGGGAAGGATTTTCCCATCATCCTATAGGCTTCCCTCTCTTCCCTCCATCAAGGTGCCTCTCTCCAAACAGGCCAAAAAAAAAACTCATGCAGGCTACAAGGGCATCTAGGTAGAAAACAAAGGGAAAAACAAGCACCAAAAAACCCCCAAAGCAGCAAAAAAGTCTTCCTTGAGCCATACTGATGGAATGAAAAGTGAAAATCCCCAAGTGTGGGGAGAGACATTCTCAGGGAGGAAACAGGGTTCCAAGACAACCAGAAGCTGCACTTCAGAAAGATAGCACTTCTCCACGCCGCACGCCTCACGGCCACACATGAAGGTGAACACAGTCCGAGGGGGGGTTGTCTTTCCATCTTGTGAAGTCACGGGCAGCCAAGTGTCATAATGAGGGACAGCTGTTCCAATGCCCAGGGTTGCTGAACTCATATGCTGCAGGCCACAGGAAGGAGACGCTATCCTAAGAATTTTAAACATTAAGCCTAGAGAATGTTTTCCCCTCCTAAAGGATCCTGACACTTTCCAACCTAAGGGATGGTGTACAAATATTGAAACATTTGGAGTAGAACTGTCATCATCTGCTAAACGTAGAGCTTATTTCAATTGGAAATAATCAAAGGTATTGATTGAAATTGGCTTGGATGGACACTGTGGAAGGACAGTGAAAGAAGGGGCATGAGGAACAGCAGAGTGGCAGGGAGCAGAGAAATGTCACGCTGCATGAGAAGCATCCTCTCAAGCTGGGACCCAACATTATGTGATCCCCATGAATGGATGGTGAGGAAGTCAGTGGTAGGTTAAAGCAGTTCACAGAGTTATGCAAAGGTGCTAGTGGCCTCTTAAGAAGGCATATCCAGGGTTCCCACACAAGGAAGCTGATCATGCAATTACCCAGACACGTCGTCTTCAGCTCCATGGTCACTAGGAAAGTGCATGGCAGGGTGAGCCCCTGGAGGGCACCTGCAGTAACCTTGAACTCACTCCAGCCCACAACCCAGCCCTGCATGCAGTGTTACAGGAAAAGGAACAAAGGAATACACATCTGCCCTCTGGCATGGCAGGCCCTGGCTTATAGATCTTGAGGTTATTTTAAAAACAGATGTAAATCGCGGTGAACACTGTTGCCCAGCCTGCTGCAAACCTCCCCAGGTTCATCCCTTCAGAGTTCAAGTTGAAAAATTAAGGCTATTTGCTCCCTCTCACACTAAGTCTAGAGGCAAGTCCTCATCTCTCTATCCAGAAGATAGCCTGTCTACCTACTTTACTTCTTCCCACCTGCTACCATCTCAGCAGCCACCACTACCTCTTCCCCGACCTCCAGGACCAGCCTACAGGTGGGTGTCCTTGCTCCCCTCCCCAGACTCATTGCAATTCAATCTCCACAGAGGCGTCCAAGAGATTCTGTAAATATAAATCAAATCACATCAATCTCCACCTGAACGAGTGTCAGAGTCCCCGTCTCTAATAATGAGGTGGTCAAATATCTTGATCTCAAAGCTCCCTTCCAAGACTATTCCAGAAGAGACTACAGTCAATTTTCCTTCTGAGCCAAAGGTGGGAAGGTCTAGAACCACCATTCCCTGTGAGACCATAAGCTTTCCAATTTGCATTCTGCAAACCCTTCTCAGGACACATTCCCTTTCCAAAAACAGTCTCCTGTATTTGGAAATCGCAGACTTCTTCCAGCCCTAAACAATCTCTCTTTATAAAAAGTACTGCATTTATTGCTGCTTGCTCTTGGTACTACCTTATAATGTAGAAATATTTGGGGGGGCTCTGGGCAAGGATTTCCCCTCAAGCCAGCTAATCACACACCTACACTCCCAGGAATCAGATGGCAGATGTTAATGGACGTGAAATGTGGAAGTGTGATGAATCTAATTTAAAATAACGTCATGTACTGGTAGCTTCTCTAGCACATAGAGCTACAACTAAAGTTAAGCCAGTAGTTTATGTGTTACTGTAAATAACTAAATTTTAAAACCTGAGCCTTTTTAAAGCACTGATGAGACTTTTTCAACAAATATGTCACAGATGTAGCGTGGTTGACATTTTTGCACAAAGAATGGGTTGAGTTTCTTAAAGGTCAACCACCTTATCTGGCAGCTGTCTATGAAAAGACAACATTAAAGAAGAAGGATACATGATCGAAGGCCAAAAACTGCTCTCAAGAACCTTGAAGTTGTGAAGTACCATTAACATAAAAAATATACCTCTGGAGCAGCAGTTTTCAATCTGTGGTTCACAACCCACAGGAACTGTATTAAAGGCTCGCAGCATGAGGAAGGTTGAGAAGCACCGTGCTGGAGACACAGGCAGGGTTCCCCGAGGCACATACAGCATCAGGGCCGTATGCTACAAGCGTGGTTCTCCAGCTGACACGGGGTTTGGAGAGACCTAGATTAGAAGCAGATTTGCTTCTCTCCCTCATCAAAAACAAGACAACTAAAGCCATGCACAAAGCAGAGACAGCTGGCCCGTGCCGTGGCGTGCTGCTGGGCGCACCGGAAGGTAATAAACTTCCCTGTCTCTTACAACATTTTCAATTTTTCATTCTCATCTTGCCTATTTGCGGGGATGACATTCAAAAAATTATTAAGATAGTTAAAGTTTCTTTGTCTTAGTGGAGAGGGCTCCAAAGCTCATGGAGAAGGAAAATGCCCATTAGTTTATAGGAGGGAAATGAGGACATTACAGGCATTTTTAGAAAGTGGAAGTCGTGTGTAAATAGACCCAAATTGTATGTAATAAAGAACCAGGCAAAGACAACTACAACAATATTACGGTAATAGTTGACACTGGTGTGCCCTGCATTGCCTTGCTTAATCATCAGCCACCCCTGTCAATGCTACTCCATGATGTGTTTGGGGAAACTGAGGCCCAGGAACGACACCCCCAGAAAGCAGCAGAATCAGGGTTAAACAGACATCCACCTCCACCATTCTGCCCATTGACACAAATGCAAGTTGAGTCTTGAGTTTCTCCCCCCGCCCACCGCCAGGAAAAAGAAACCTCATGACAGAGATAGTGTCTGCGTCCGAAACCATCAACTGTACTTTCTGCTGGGGTTAAAGGGATCAGCCTTGTACAGGGAGAGATGGAGAAGAACGTCTATTCCAATCACATGGACATCCTTCATGAGACAGTAAAAAGGACAGCTGGGATAACGCAGTGCCTGGGGAGCACCAAAACCAAACAAACGGCAACTCTTCCACTTCCCCACCTGGCCCGGGTAAGAGCAGATAATGGTCTAATCACTGAAATAAGGAGAGAATCAAAAAAGGAGTGTGGAGTTGGGGAAATCACTAAATCACCATGGTGAGCGAGAACTCTTTGTCTACCACAGTTTAACCCTCAGACTATTTTCCAGGGCAGCTGGGCCAGTGAGTGTCCTGTCCAGCAGGATATGAGCGTTCCGACTGCTCACAGCCCAGACCGTGTCCCTTCCAGTTACTGCTGCTGCTGCCGTGTTGGCTGGAGTGAGGTGGCATCCGTCCTGGGGTGCGTTTCCCTAATGACGGGCAACATGGAGCTCTCTCTCACGTGCTTTCTGGAGGTGAGAGTTGTGCAGAGCACTGTGAATACGCTGAATATCACAGAACTACGTGCTTTAAAACAGTTAATTTTGCGTTATGTGAATTATACCCGAATAAAAGACAACAAAATCGCAACATGAAAATATAAAGACAGAATGAATCCTCAAGCCCCTCAAAGCTTCCAGGACATCCGCTTCTCTATCTTTCTCCGGGGGTCACTTCCTCCATCCAGCTCATTACTACTGACAATGATTTAATCGAAATAAATGCATCGTTTTCCAGATATAAAGAAAAGCGTTCCTTCTACATATATACACGGTTCCCGAATTTCACCTATCAGTGAGGGCCACTAGGTGGCCTTCAGTCAGAACCTCGTCACCTCTTGTCATTAGCTACAAAACCTCAAGGCATGGCCTTCAATTCATATTTGCTGAAGGATATATGATGATTAAGATGAAAAACTCCAGACATTGCACTCCAGAAAAATAAATTGTACTTGAGGGCGACGGTCCGCCGGCAGTATAAGCAAGCATTCAGATATGGTCTCTACAATCAGACTGCTTGGGTTCCAATTCCAATTAGCAGCAACTTGATCATGTCAGTAGATGTCTCCAAGTTTGCAGCCCTTCGATTGTAGGATGCGGATAAGAACAGTACTACTGACGTCATTGTATTACATAATATACAGTCATGACTCCATTCACGAGTTGGTGTGTTAATATCCATCCAGTGCTCTGCGGGCTTTTATTTCTCCTCTGGGTGCAATTCTATTGTAGTACATTTCTCTTGGCTAACGTCTTATGAAATCTTGCCGTTCCCAATGTGGTTCACAAACCAGCATCGTCATCATCACATCAGAGCTCAGGGTCCACTCTGGACCTTCCACACAGATTATGCATCTGGTGAAGATCCTTAGAGGTTTCTCCGCTTGGGAAGAAAAGTTCATTAGAACATGTTTTCTATAGCAGAGCTGTGTGCAGCCATGACTGTCCTGCCTATAGCAGATCCAACTCCACTGAGACTTCTTCCTCCAAAAAAGGTACAGAGAGGGGCCCCTTCAGATTAGCAGAGTATCAGAAAAAACAAAAATCACCCCACCATGTCATTTATACATACCATAGTCCATGTCTCCAAATTATTCTGTCTTCTCGGAATGCTTTCTTACTTAACCATGAGTAAAACAGGCTACAGGAATGCAAAACACAGCTTGACCATGGCAGGTGCATATTCACTGTTCATTTCTCCTTTATCTTCCAGAACTCTTTCTCCTTAGGACTTCCTCAACTTGTTGGCTCTAAGACACCTTCTGTAAAAAATCTGAAGGTATCACAGAGATCTAAGAGATCTCAGAAGCTAAAAAATAATGCTGTTTATTGCTTACTATAATTAGACTTATTACACTTCAAGAACAGAAGGAAAATTTTAAAAAAAACCCTCCTGGGCCCCCCATTGTCCTTTGGTGACAGAACTAATTTAAAATGCAGTACATCATCAAAGCCACATTACTCTGATGATATAGAATTTATGAGGGCTGTCCCACTTCATATTATGCATTAACTTGAAGTCAACAGGGGAGGACGATAGGGGACACAAATTAGAATGTGCAAAACATTTGGAGTCAATTGAATGAACTCAGTTCCATGCTGGTAAAAACATAAATTGCAAAGTGATATCTATTTTTTTTCCTTCCTACGAGATTCCCCGGGGATAGCAGAAATTTTGAAAAATTCTTGAATATACTAGAGATTTACCCTGAGTCCAAGGAAGGAAGTACTTTTATAACCCAATATAATTTTTTGCTGCATTTGTACAAAAGGTAGATTGTGGTCTTGTAAATCATCTGGGCACTGATGTTTACTAAGCATTTGCTTATTAATATCACTGCATCTTCCCTATGAACCAGATGTCCATCCAATGACATAAAAAGCAGGACCCATACATTTAAGGATGGCCTAGAGGTAAATACATATAAGGTCTTTAGCTAGAAGAGTTTTTGTGGGTGACAGTTCAAGATAAGGTCTTGCTGTCTACAGGGAGACAATAAGAAAAGGGAAGAAATGGAAAAATAAATAATGGATTTTAAAAATCCATACTGACACCATCCAGGGAAAAGATAATACTAACCCTATATAGGACTTAAAAATAAAGGCAGTAAATAATTAAATAACTTCTGTTGGTTGCTATAGCTCTAGAAAAACATAGAAGGGTCTTGCTCAAAGAGCTGTGGTTTAAAGCTTGATGAATGCCTAAGTGTCAAGATCCCATCTTTCGAGGAAGACTGAAGTAGCCTCCAATGGGTTGGATCGTTCAATGAATCGTTTAAGCAGAATTAGGTTAAGTATTTGCAGTCGGTCCTCCACGTGAGTTGAATATACACTGGTGAAATACACTTGTCGTGGTAACAACCCTCATGGAGCTTGTAAGTAGTGAGGATAAAAACGCTGAGCTAGTGGTTTTTAAGGATCATGGGTGATAAGGAAAAAAAAATTGGTGAATGGTCTGTGAAATGATAAACACAGGGTCTTGGTCTGGTTTGGGATAGGGGGGCTCATGAGACTTCCAGCACCTCTCTGTCCATGACCATTACCCTACAATGACCAAAGACCCACGGTAGCCTCAGGGATGACCTCTGTGCTAACTTCTTCCAGTGTAACCCCTGACTTTCCCCTTCAGACCTAACATTAGATAAAACTCTGGGCTCAGCGCCTATGGCTCAGCGGGCTAAGGTGCCAGCCACGTATACCTGAGCTAGCGGGTTCGAATCCAGCCCGGGCCCGCCAAACAAAACAACAATGACAGCAGAAACCAAAAAAAAAAAAGATAGATAAAACTCTGAATGGAAGCAAGGTGACCGACCATCCCAGCTTGCCCTGACTAAGAGTTTATTCAGGACGTGGGACTTCTGGTGCTCCAACTTGAAAAGTCCCAGACAAACTGGGGCTCCTTTTTCACCCTAACTGAAAGCGCCCCCTCCTGTGTTCTGCCAAGTGGTACCTCATGCCAAATGGCACTTGACTTTTTCTTCGTGCTGTGGAACCTGAGGCTGAGTGGGTCTGTGCCACTGATGACTGCCCGTCACTCAAATATGCTTCCTATTTGCTACAGAAACCAAAGGCGTTTTCTAGAAGTTGAAAGGCATACTCCCCATTGGACTTCTGTTTCCTTTAATATATAATTACACAGACCACACAGATATTAAATGTACAGTTCCGTGGGGTGTTACCAGTGTACACAGCTATACCCCTAAACCCCAAGCAACACATAGCAATAGCATCACCGCAGAGAGTTCTTTTCTACCATCTCACACCCTATCCTCCCCAAATTCTCTCCCCAAGACAATCCCTATCCCAGTTTCTATCAGGTAGTACAGTTTCTCTGTTCATCACTTTCAAAAACATTGCAACCAGAAAGCATGTCTTTGTGTGGATGGCTTCTGTTGCTGAGAGTAATGTTTGCTTTTTGTATGTTTCACCCACATTGATGCACATTCCTTTCTATTGCTGAATGATAGTACCACTGTTTATCATTCGATTATTGATGGATATTGGGGACTTCCACTTTTTTATTGCCACTATAAATACAGCCAGAGTGAGAATTCCTTAAGAGGCCCTTGTGTGCACGTTTGCATTTCTCTTAGAAAATCCTCGGGAGTGGAAAGGTGGCGCCTCAGAGAAAGTGCATATTTAATACTTGAGGAATGTCCTAAATCGTTTTCCACAACATTTATAGCATTGTACATTCCCATCAGGAATGCCTGAGACAGCCAGTTTTTCCAGATCTTTTTGTAATGCCATATTGCTATGCCTTAAATTGATAATTCCTTGGCAACATGGTTGAGCCACCTTCTATGTTTTTGTTTCCCTTTGCACATTTTATTTTTTTTTTTTGAGACAGAATCTCACTTTTTTGCTGTCTGTAGAGTGCCGTGGTGTCATCATAGCTCACAGCACCCTCAAACTCTTGGGTACAAGTGATCCTCTTGCCTCGGCCTCCTGAGTATCTGAGACTACAGGCGCCCGCCACAACACCCAGCTATTTTTTAGAGACAGGGTCTCACTCTTGCTCAGGCTGGTCTCTAACTCCTAAATTCAGGCAATCTACCCACATCAGTCTCCCAGAATGCTGGGATTACAAGCCTGAGCCACCGTACCTGGCCTCATTTGTACATTTGCTTTCATGAAGTGTTGGTTCAAATGTTTTAAATCATTTTAAATTTGGGTTCTTTCTTCACTATTGCATTATGGGGGTTCTTTTTGTAATCTGGACACAAATTATTTGCCAAATATGCATATATATTTTTTGTCAAAATCAAAAATGACTTTCCATAGAAAGGACATTAACAAAAAAGCCAAAACCTGGGTAGAAATATATAGTATGTAATAATATAATATGTACATATAAAATATATATTGCATAGGAGCGAATATAGTATATAATTTTAAATGTAACATCACTATCAAAGATGGTATTATGTTATATAACATAATATAAAAAATAATATACAATACCTCTCATTGTATATTTTTTACTATTATTACATTTCCTCCAAGCCTGAGGTTGGACTTTTCATTCTCTTAATGTCTTCTTAAGAGAAGAAATGTCGAATTGTGATGAAGTAAGGTTTCTGCACAGGAATCTTAATGGTGCCTTTATTCCTTATGTCCATTTGCTAATTCAGGTTCTCACATTTTCCTGGTGATTCTTTTGTGCTCTCTGGAAGTTTTCAAATCAAATTCTCTTTAGCATAAATGACCCAGATATAGTCTCTCTCCCCGAGCAGCAACAGCCCTACGCCAGGGCAGTGGGTCTGCCCACCTATTATCACTCTCCCATCCAGCAGCAGGTTTGGGCTCTACTATCCCCCCTGGTGTTAAGAGTTCTCAAAATCTGCAGTCCAGTCCTCAGCCAAGCTAGGACGTTCCTGTGCATGTTGAGCCCATGAGGTCCCAAAAATAAGATGAGGCTCCTTCCGACTCTATTTGCAAGTAGCCAGAACTATTCCCTGTAATTGCAAGTGCCCCTCAGAGACATTGAGAGACTTTCCTTTGTAGAGGTGGCAGGGGTGCGAGGGAAGTGACTAGTGGTGCTGGTGACACCAGTGGGCGGGGGCAAGAGACGGGTCTCTTATCCACATGCTGACATTTTTCTTTCTCACACTGCACAATGCATCATCCCAGGGGCAGAGATGACCAGCTCAGGAGTGGACAGGGTAACTGAGGTAAAAGGAAATCTAAGCTCAGACAAAGGGGAAGTGAGTCTGATGCCACAGTGCAGAAGAGGAATCCAGAGAAGAAAAGGGCACCGTCCAGAGCATGCAGGACAGGAGTGCAGGGAGGGTCTGTGGAAGGAAGCCGCGCCAACCTCGCCGCTGCTCTTGAGTAATGATTTCCATAAGGGACAGGAGCACTGTCAAGAGGTTCGTGTAGAGGGCACGTAGAAGGCAGAACAGCGCTAATAGAAACGGTGGTTATAAACACCACCTTCACGCAGAGGACAACCGTTCCAGAAAAGGGGAGACAGAGAGCTGGAATGTAGCCTGGGGCTGCTCCGAAACCCTCCACACAAGAAGAGGGATAGCAACCTTCTGCATGAAACCGGGACTGAAGACTACTTCTTGAAGGCTCAGCAACAGCTCCCCTTTCCCAAGAACACCCCAGTGGAAGCTCCGCCATCTTGTAGAGTCTTTGCAAGTAGACCGCCTTCCCACTGAGGAAGACGAAGAGTGGTCTAACAGCACCTCGAGTCCGATCCCAGCCCTCCCCGCCAGGGTAGTCTCAGGAAGGGGCATCTGTTGCGTGGGCTTGGCCAATGCAATGGAATGTGATTTTGTGGGATCTAGAACTTGAACAGAATGACACACAGATAGAGGATGTAGTTGGAACTCACTTCTCCCCACGGAAGAGACCTCACAATTGCTTGGTGCCCGCTCTGCTGCCAACACTGCTTTTTCAGTCACCTCTCATTTTTGTAAGCTCTCTGATTACTGCTAATAAGTATTCTTTTTGCTTAATGTAGGAGGAAAATTGGTTTCTGTTGCTTGCGACCAATAAGCCCTAATTGGTCCACAAAGTTGAGACTGTCCCTGTAATTAACTGCAATGTTTAATTTCCCTCCTTTGTAAATTGGGTTGATATTCATACATGATGGGTAATTACTTTGTTCTCATGTAATCCCTTTTGAAGTTATAAATCTCCATTAAGAAGCCCTGTTTGGGTCCACGGGAAACTCTCCCTACCCCCTAGAAAGGCAAGACAAGGGCTATCAGACCCCATGTGTTCTGAGAACAGGTCATTTACGACACAGAGATATGGAAAATTAAGGACACTTTCAGCAAAACAGTTGGGAGCTCTTTTGATACAACAAACACAGATATTTTCCACAAGCTAGTCGTATTAAAATTAAAAACTATGAAACGTAAAACATTTCACGGTGTTCCATATTCATGAGAGTCTGCCCTCTGTGGAACTGTGACCAGCAAGCATAGGTCTCAGGAGAAATCTGGCAATGGGTTAAAGGTTCCTGCACACCTAGGAAGCCACACGTCCCCGTTCAGAGAAACTTCTCCAAATACCAGCCGGGTCTGCCCGCAGGGGAGGTTGACATTGGCTTTCCCAACTTGGATGTCTGCTGAGGCAGCAAGCTCAGTGGGTGTCTGAGAGGCATCCCTGTTCACCAGAGAAAAACAACACTGGAGAAAGCTTTGGAGCAGGGTGGGAGTGGGGGAAACCATGGAAGAACCTTTCACCCTAGCATTTGGCTCGCAAACATTAGAGAGCTGACTGCAGTTGTAGCTGCAATGGCTGAGCTAGAGTCAGTTTGCCAACACTTTCCAAAAGGCTCTCCAGCAAGGTGCGGGGGCTGTGGCCTGTGTGACACAGTGTTGGATGGTGTCACTGGTTTCTGCTCCATGTTAAAATGAGGTACAAACAGTAATCAAAGTCTGATTGTTATAAAGTTCCAACCGAGCCCTGAGTTACCCAGCCATTGTTCCCTAACTTCCTTCCCGCTGTGACTGGCCACTGATTAATAGGACTAACCTCCCTGACAGGTGCATGACTAGTGAAGCCCCACACTACTTCTAGAGAGAACAATGACATTAATCCCAAGGCTTGTTACTTTGTAAATAACAGTGCCACCGTATCATTCCGAGACTGGCCTTTGAGGTATATTTTAGAGTCTACATTCCAGAAGGACCCACTGGTGCCAACCAGACCCGTGAATAAGTGTGGGGACAGATACAACAGCCCTGAGGCCCACCCCTACCACCCCAGAGACCCTCCCAACTCAGAAGATAATCTCTGCTTCTCAAGTCTATGAGCTCATCCCCAGACAAACAACAGCCCTAATCCCCCAGCCCTTTGCCCATCAGAACTATCTTTGACAACCTTTTCTCCTAAATTTTTGGGGAGATGGATTTGAGAAATTCCTTCCATATCCTTGCCTGGCACCTTGTGCAACAAAACCCTTTCTCTGTGCCAACACTGCTGTCTCTGTCTATCAGTGGTAGGCAAGGGACCTGGTTTGTGCTGTGACACCGGGAAGGGAGGTGACTGAAGTTTTGCTGGGGCTGGATTTTCCACATTAAAAAATGTAGAAGCCTGGCAGCCCCTGCCTGTGCGAGGTATCTGTGATCCTTGCACATGGTAAGTCAGAATCTGAATATTTACCTCCCAGAAGCCAGACAGGTAGCAACAAAGAGAAGAAATAATATAACTCTCCTGCTGAGTTTGGGCATGGTGGCCTTTGCCTCTTCATTCCTGCCCCCAAACTTCATCAGAGATAGCAGACCAGAAAAAAAAAAGGAAAGAGTGCCCCAAACTGGCACAAAGTCCGCCCTCTTCATTCCAAGATCAAGGAAGAGGCAGCATAAAAACATATCATGCACCCTTGCTTTTCAGGGCCTGGAGCTACAAGTCTGCCTGTAAGAGAAGAAACTTTCAACAAATCATAAGAGAGATGCTTTAAAAAAGAAAGAGACACAAACGCCAATTAATATTGTATGACAGTATCCAAAAATGAGCAGAAAGTTGAAATATCTACTCAAGATATTCATGGATTAGGAAATATATGCAACCCAGCACAGTCGGGAACAGTGAGTGCAGACAAAGAAAATCGCCTCATGTTTATACCCACTGAGCTGAGACTGTCCAGTAAACCAGTGATAGTGTTCAATAAAAATGTTAACTAAAGAAATCTCAAGAAGACAGGCAATTCAGATTCCCGAGTGTTAAGACAACTGGGTATTTTATAGAACTTGAAACATGCTCTTCCAGAAGGGTTGTGGCGTCTAGGCAGTCACTTGACAATAATTCATCAATGGTTCTTATTTCAATACTCATGTATCTTACTTCAGCGAACAGCTGTGCTCCAAGAGAAAACAGTTGACTTGATGTTAATGTTTGGGATAAATTAGTCGTAATGCATAGTAGAGTTTGCAATCCATGGAATAATAACTGTATTTGGAAAACAGCTTACGATGCCAACAGACCACGCATTGTTTTTAGGTTTTGTGTGTGTGTGTGTGTGTGTTTTAATTCCAAGTTGTACAGATCAGTACCAGGTAGAGCACACCTTCACAACATTGTGCATCATACAAGGTGGAGTCCACAATTTGGGGGTGGTTTACACCAAGTTTTTAGCCATTAATTAGGTGGTGAGTAAAATGCATTTTTCTCAAGCACCCACCTAAGGGGATTCATTTCTCTTCCAGTAGGTGGCGGCGGGGGAGTGCATTGATAACCATCACACTTTGATAATTTTTACCCATTCATTCACCAAACATTTGTTGAGCCCCTTTGCCAGTTCCTCCCACCAGGAGACATTTGGTAATGCCAAGCAAGAGACATTTTTGTATGGCACAACCTGGGCAGGGGGTTTGTGGAGGATAGAGTGGGCTGTGCTACCGTCATCTGGCTGGGTTGAGAGCAAGGACACTGCTGAACAGCCTCCCACGACCAAAAAGTCACCAAGTTGCTGCAGCTGGAACCTCTGCCTTACCACAGGCCCCGCACACGTGAGACCGAGGTGAATGAGCCCTGCCTTCGAGGGGCTCACAGCTAAGATATAATTTTGAAATCCCATCTCCCCTGTTAAAATGACACAGACTCCTACTGGCTATTTCTACCAGTTCCAAATATAGGATGTGTGAAGGACACCTCCCTCTCCCAGCTGTTCGCCATTTTCTCCTGCTGCCTTTGGAGATGACGCTGTACAGGAAATATGCAAATAAAGAGGGGACGGCAAGGTCATTTTTTTATTGGCTGTGCAATGACAGTGCATTGGTGGTAGTTTTATTCAAATATTTAGAATGCGTTGGAGATTGTTCAAACAGTCAGGCAGCTTGTCAATTTTCCAAAGAGCGTGGCGTCGTAAGTTGGAAAAGTTGAAGTTTCGGGGTCTCTGACAGCTGAAGGGCGTGCGGCACACACCTCGGGGTTTCCACGGGCTTCGCTACCAAATATATTTATTGAGCAACTACTTCGTGCAATTTGGGGAGATACAGGTGCTGAAGACAAAGAGGGCTTAGGGGACGCTGGAAAGGGAATTGGGGTTTAGGGGACAAGAGGGGAAGGATTCCGGTTGGGTGAGTGAGGAGAGGTTTTTGAAGATGAGAAAATTCCAGCGGTCGTTGAGAGTGGAAAAAATGTAAGGCTGAGTGGAAGAAAATTTAATACAGAGAAATCCATTCGGACTCAAGCACGGAGTAAGCAGAGCATGAAACACGGACAGGAGGTGACAGTTCACTTATGGAAGGAGAAAGGGAGTGACAAGGGGAGATGCAAGCGTGAAGCGTGGCGGGGGATGACGGGTGCGGATCCTCCTTGCCTGCATGTAAGGACAGGGGGTGTGAGTCTGCGCCATGAGTCCCTGCTCTTCCCACACCTCTGGTCCACAAATCACCTCTCCCAAACCTGAACTCTGGGCTGAGAGTCGGAGATTCTGAACTCTGGTGCAGGAAGGTAAACCACAGGTTCTCCAATCTCCTTAAATATGTAGCTCCCAACATCACAAAGACCAATTCTCCAGATTCGGGGTGGGGGGGGGTTCCCATATCACTGCAGGCACATGTCACCACTGTTAAAAAGGGTCCTACATAGTAAAACAAAAAGGTGTTTCCAGTGGCTCCAGTGAGGCAGAGATCAGGCAGAAATGTGACAACCCCAAACCCACGAAAATCATACATTCAACTTGAATATATATCCATGTATTCCAAAGGCTAACAAAATTGCTAAAAAAGGTAACCAAAAGTACGTTAAGAAGTGGGAAAGGGAGGGCAGGGGAGGGAGGAGGATGGGTGAAGGGAGAGAATTGGTGGGATCACACCTACGGTGCATCTTAGCAGGGTACTGGTGAAACTTATTAAAGGTAGAGTATCAGTGTCTTTATATAGTGATCAAGAAAATGCCGTGAAGGCTATCTCTAACATTACGATCAAAATATTTCTGATTGTACATGAACCACATTGTACCCTATGATTGCACCAATGTACACAATTATGATTCAATAAAATTATTAAAAAAAAAAGAAGTGGGGAGCACAGAGGCGCATTGAGGGGCCAGCAATCATGGGGAGAAAGAAAATATGTTTTCCCTATGCGCCATTTCATTTATATATATATATATGGGGGTTTTTGTTGTTTATTTGTTTTTTTGAGGTTTTTGGCTGAGGCTGGGTTTGGACCTGCCACCTCCAGCATATTGAGCCGGCGCCCTACTCCTTTGAGCCACAGGTGCCGCCCCATCCATATGCTATTTTTATTTATTTGTTTAGAGATAAGGTCTCACTCTGTCACAAGGCTAGAATGCAGGGGCATGATCATACTTCACTGCAACCCTGAACTCCCAGGCTCAAATGATCCTCCTGCCTTAGCCTCCCGAGCAGCGGGGACTACAGGCACGTACCACCCCACGTGGCTAATTTCTTTTTCTTTGTAAATACAGAGACTCACAATGCTGCCCAGGCTGCCCCTGAACTCTTGGCCTCGAGTGATCTTTTTGCCTTGGCCTCCCAAAGTGCTGAGCCACTGTACAGGTGTGAGCTACCACACCCAGCCCCATATGCTGTTTTATACTTTCGAAAGTTTAACAGATTTTACCGGCATAAAACGACTAATGGAAAAATCAGCCAAACGTCTTTGGCAGGCAATTTATAACAAGGTTTCAAAGCACAGATTCAAGGTGGGCTTTTGGATTTGAATTTCTCTTCTGACAATGGACATGTGATCTTGGGCCATTTATTTAATCCCCTGTAATTATGTCTTTCATGAGCAATAAGGATAGTAGTAATAGTTACCTGTTGGGGGCATTGACGCATTAAATGAGATGCTATGCTCAAAGCATCAACCCCAGGCCCAGCACACAAGCATCACGGTAGCAAAGGTGACCATATTCCAAAGTAATGTACTGTGACAGGTGCATTTACTGGGAGAGTCTCCTGGCTGGTATCTCAGATAAATTACAACAGAGCCTTTCAGGCACATTGGTGGATGTGGTTAGTATTAATGTCCCACGTCCCTCCCCAAAGAATGATAGAAAATAAATGGCTCCACTGGTCCCAATCATAACAGCACCATAGGAAACCCAATATTCAATCACTCAAGGGCAGCAGAAACACCAGGGTGAGCATCTCCATTTTTTTTTAAAACATGGGCATTAATTCATTCAGCCCTGGAATAAAGAATGGATGAGGTGAGGGGGATGTTTATTGACTTATATTTCAAGTAAGCATTGCATACCTAAATTATCTTCATCACCCTCTCAAAGGATATACATACGGTCAGGTTAGTGAGAGCTCAACACCCAACTAATTCCGCTTTCTTCCAATCTCAAAGCCAGATGTCTTGGGGTCATTTTTACTTGACTTTCAGTTCCTGCAGTCAGCCAGCACTAATTCTTTCCCTTTTTCTAGCTGACACAGATGTTTTTGTATGCGCTAGGACAAATATTTTTGTCCTGTCAAAAATTCATGTGTTGAAACTTGGTTGCCAACGTGATAGTGTTAAGAGGGGATTAATTATTTAGTATTCAGGAGGAGATTAGTTCATAAGGGTGCAGCCCTCCTGGGTGGGATTAGTGACCTTATCAAGGGGCTGGTGGGAACGAGCCAGGACTCCTTTTGTCCTTTAATCCCTTCTACCCGGTAAGGATGTGGTGTGTGTTCTTACCTGAGAACGTAGCAACAAGATGCCATCACAGAAAAGGTCAGTCCTCACCAGACACCGAACCCATCACCACCTTGACCTGGGACTTAGCAGTGTCCAGAACTGTGAAAAGTATCTGTTCTTTAGAGGTTACCCAGTCTATGGTATTTTGTTACAGGGCACGGGGGGCTAGGATGATGTTAAACATGACCCTCTTTTGATTCTCACTTAAACACAAAACCTTCAATTGACTTTCAAGATACTTTTTAAAAACAAATCTGAAATTTAAACAAAGTTTTAAAAATCAAACATGGAAAAAAAAAACTTTATTGACTTTCAAGATAGCTCTTTTTCTTTTTAGAATTTCAGATTAATATGCAGGTACCAATGATTACGTCATATTGCCTGCATTTGTTAGGTCCAGTTCAAGTTGTAGTTGAGCCCTTCCCCCAGGGGGTGTGCTGTAGACCCTCACACGTGCAAATTAAGAGAAAGCACATGTGCCCCCATCACTCCTCTCCTTTCCTTACCCTCCTCCTCCCAACAATTGAATTGTGTTTTTCTCTCAAGTGAGGGTTTAATTGTTTATCTATTGGTTTCCTATTAGCATTACGTACTCATTACCAGACTTCAGGTTATACTGAACGTCTACATAGATCAAAACAGTGTAATACTGGCAGAGAAGCAGAGATATAGGTCTAGGGAACAGAACAGAGAACCTGGAGATAAACCTGGTCATTTATTGCAATCTGATCTTTGATAAACCAAACAAAAGCATACACTGCGGAAAAGAATCCCTATTTAATAAACGGTGCTGGGAAAACTGGTTAGCCACATATAGAACACTGAAAAAGGACTCATTTCTCTTACAAAAATTGACTCTTTGGATAAAAGATTTAAGACACTAAATGACAAAAATCCTAGAAGAAAGTGTGCAGAAAACTCTTATCAACATTGGCTTGGGAAAAGATTTTATGAGGAGGATCCCCTTGGCAATTGCAGCAACACCAATAATCAATGAATAGGACATGAGCTGAAAAGCTTCTGCACAGCTAAGGGTACAACAATGAAAGCATACAGACAGGTCTTCAGAATGGGAGCAGGTATTTGCATGCAATGAATCTGACAAAGGGCTAATAACTAGAATCTGCAGAGAACCCAAACTAATCAACAAGAAAAGAGCAAACAGTCCCACCTATCCCTGTGCTAGAGACATGAACAGAACCTTCTCTGAGGACAGAAGAATGGCCAACAAACACAAGAAAAAATGCTCATCCTCCCTAATCATCCAAGAAATGCAAACCAAAACCTCTCTGAGCTACCCAACCCCAGGGAGACTGGCCCTCATCACAAAGTCCCCAAGCTGCCGATGCTGGTGCAGATGTGGAGAGAAGGGTACGCTTTTACACTGTTGGGGGGGAATATAAACTAATACAGCCTCTATGGAAAAAAGTATGGAGACTCCTCAAAGACCTAAAAGACTCTGAAGCTACTTTTAAATACCATGTGTCAGAGCTGCCACCAAGCCCTGCACACTCTGCTTGGCTCAGCTCAAACTCCCATCCAGGACAGTTTATTCAACTCATCGGTCACGATTCACAAAATGATTCTCTAAACTCCAACAAAGCTTTGTCCCAGGCAAGTTTGAGATTTGATAATTCTCTGACGGTTCTGAGTGCCACTTTGTTCCCCTGGGACACCACATGTTTTCTTCCTAACACCACCGTTCTTGAGTGCTTTACAGGGAATTCTCAAGAAGTATAGGTTGACCAAATGTGTCAGTTCTATAGTTTATGCAGATAACTTGGGCCGGAGGAGGGAGTTTCCTGTGCCAACTGTAACCCTGCCCTTTTCCAGTGACACAGGGATCCCCGTGCTGTCTTAGCAATGTCCCCTGAAAATGTACGTTTACCTTGAAACTCAGATGTAACCTTATTTGTAAATGGGGTCTTTGCAGATGCAAGATTTGGTCATACTGGATTAGGGAGGACGCCAAATCCAATTGACTGGTGTCCTTTTCAGAGAGAGGGAGATTTGGAGACATAGACACATAGAGAACAAGCCCTTGGATGATGGAGGCAGAATTTCAAGCAAGGCAGATGTGAGACAGGAGCACCAAGGATTCCCAGCAACCCCCAGAAGTTAGGGAAGTCGAGGAAAGATTCTTCGCTAGAACTTTCGGAGGGAAGGTGGCCCTGCTAACACCCTGATTTCAGACTTGAAGCCTCTAGAACAATGACAGAAGTTTGTGCTCATTCATCACGGCAACTCTAGAAAACAAACACAACCTTCCATAGGCCTTTTAGCAAAAAACAAATCCCAAGAGCTGTGCCTACAACCTTCTAGTACCCTTACCCTCATCCCAAATGTTTACTAGGAACTTGATGCATAACGAGGCAAAACTGCAGACACACATACTTTGAAAGTGGCTTTGTAGCATTTTTGAGCAGGAATAGTTGCTCATTATAAAGTCAACCACTAGGGGCCCTGTAGCTGTTCTCATGAACGTATAATTTTGAAGTTCTTTGACAGATTTGAACAATTCATGACATTAAGATTAAAATACTTACGGTGCCTTTGAAATCGTGACAATATATTGGGAATGAAAAAAATCTCAGATCTAATAGATACGCTCGCTCTGCATATTATGTGTTAAGGTTAAGAAAGTGTTGGTAATTTGTGAAAGTAATTTGCTGATGACCAATCCATGGGGAGATTGCAGCTGACTTCTGTGCTCTGTTTCATGGGTCCAAATATTTGCCCATCTTATTAGCCACTGACATGTGTAACTTCACACACACAGTGAAAATTACCGCTTCGAATATCCTCTCAACACCCACCGAACCATCTAAGGACATGTGTCATCCAAATGACTAGTAGCTTTATCAAGTTACTGGCAATGATATTATTTCCTCCCTCCCTCCACTCCCCAGATATTTCCTAAGTGCCTACTTTTAGCAAACATTCTTCTCCGTGCTGGGCAGAGGGAGACAAGAAGGGAGGCCAGAACGCTCACCTCGCTTCCAGAAATTGGCAATTGAACAGTTAAAGAAGTGATTTTCAAGAGTAGCAAATGCTAATGAAGGAAAGAGATTCCTAGGAAAAGTGCTTCTTCATTTAGGAAGGATGATGGCCTCTTAGACACCCAAAGGACAAGAAAACAGCCAGTTCTTTAAAGATTCAGGAGACGAATATTCCAAAGGAAAGCATGGTCCCAGAGGCCTTTCTCTGAAAAAGGAAGACAGCACAGCCAGAGAGAGCAAAGTGAAGTCACACAAATGTATCAGCCAGGGGAAGACGCTATTTGACCTCCATTTTCAAAATATTGCTTCTTATGGTTGAACTTTTCTTAGGAACTCTGGAGGTAGTTTTGAGATATTTAACTTTAACTATGAACCTGGTCATTAACACTGACCTTGTTATGTTATTTAGTGCTAGCCCACATTATGTTTCCCAAACAGGTTGTATTTAACTTTATGAACAAACCCCCATACCTTCTCGTGAGATAAATTAATAGAAACAGCTTCGCACAGACCTGCTTTCCTTATGCCAAGGCATATTTTGCAGTCTTTTATCTGTCTTATTTCATTGACTGGAGTCGAAGTCTTCATAAGTATCTTTTTTTTAAAAAAGCCTCCAAACACAATGGAATTATGCATCTTTTGATGGATGGCCAGTGTGGGTCAAAACTATTCCAAGCTGGGCAGGTAGGAAACCCATCAATACTTTAGCAAAGATCATCTCTGGAATTGGCACTTCTTCCTATCACTTCTGGATTCATAACATTTTGCTTTATGATTTCTTCAGTGGGGGTAGGGCAGAGGTTTACCTACTTGGGAGACACACAAAATGTGCATCCTCATTTTTCAGACACACACACTTTATGTCCCCAGAGCACTGTTAAAATGTACTGCATAATCTTTGGAAATGGATTCAAAGAAAACAGATGCCAGTTTTTCTAGATGCAAGGACATTTTTACCCTGCCAAATCTCCTCACACTTTCATTAGAAAACAAATATTTGGCTTTGTAGAAGCTGGTGGATAACCTTGGCCAGAAAAGTGAGAGCTGAACTTTTAATTCCCAGGCTTACATGTCCGGGAGCCCTGCAAAAGCAAAGTCCTCTGCCCATGAGCTCATCAAGGTTAACAAGACCCAGCCACAGAATTAAAACAGGCCAAGGATAAGGTCTTCATTTTCTAGTTTCAACCCTAAGCCCTTCATTTTTAGATGTGAGGATTCCTCGTTATTAGCTTTAAGAATCATGATTTCAATAGGAGACAGACGTTTTTACACCATTTTGATTCTAAGTTCAAGTCCAACATATTGCAATTTCCCCTCCCCGATTATCTAAACAAGGCAATAATCAGCCATGAAGTTCCTAGATTAGCGTACATGTACTTCTTTCAAAAATAATATGGCTTGAACAGGCATGATTGCTGGTCTTTTAAGGGAGGAAGATAAGCAAAAAATGAGGGGAAGGAAGGAAGGAAAGAAGGTAGGGATGGATTTAATTGCAACTAAATGAGAAAGAGACATGTAACTAACAGTGGGATATCTCAAAGGGATGTCTTGTGCTTTAGACATTAATATATCTCATCTTTAAAACCACACATACACTTCTTCCATGACCCACGAGCGATAAGAGCACAGCCTTTAAGCCTTTCCATCATCATGTCTATTGGCCGTAATTTAAGCAATATCCATTGTTCGGTATTTTTACACCCTGATTTATTCGTCATTCTAGGAAAATGACATTTTTAACATCTAGCAAACCTATGTTCCCCACCTGCCTGCCTATTGCCAGCCTCTATTCCTGGAAGTGGAATTACTTGATTAAAGGATCTAAACATGCTATAAAGGTCTTGATACAAATTGACAAATTATCCTTCATCAAATTGATGCCAATTTACATCTCTCCAGTGGCTTTGGAATTCTATTTTCCCTATATTCTTTCCAACACTGAGTATCCACACCACAGTAATTGCATTTATTATTATTTTTTGCCCTGAGCAATGCCTGGTTGCTTTCTATTGATAATAACACACCTACGTCCTTGGGGGGGAGAGCTCTTTCTGCTCCTCTATACCCAGTTTGATGGGATTATTAAATAGATGCCTTAGGGTCACCAATTTAAGGGGCAGGCTCTTGATCGAAAGCTAGGCCACTCAGAGGCTGAAAACTGACGGTATTCACTCATTCTTCTGTCAGCATAGAACACAGAAGGGTTCCTGATAAGGAGGCTTCTAGAACTGCCTGACGCCAATCTCCTACCCTTCCTTTTAATCCTGTGGCCCCCATATCCTTCAAATAAATTCCCTTTTTGTCAAATTACCCAGAGCTTACAAAGAAAGTCTTACCAATACAGCAGTTAGATTGAATCATTTTACTTTAGAATTTTAACCAAGTGTCTATTGTCTATGTACCACATGAGACCCTTCATATAACAAATCAGATTTTTTTTAATTAGAAATGTATAGTCTACAAAATATTTCTCAACACAATATCTAATTATGAGCCTCTGGGAAAAGTAGAAAAATATGAGTTCCTCACGAGGATTCAGTAGCTTGACAACCACCCTACAAAACAGCAATATCAAAACCCTCGGAACAACATCACTTTACAATCTTAAGTCATCATCACTTTAAAGACCATCTGCTTCTATGACTTTTCAAGCTCCTAATTTAGAGAAGTTGTTTACATATTCCAAGTTGCAAAGGACAGTCATAGAAAGAAGCCCCGAGTACCGTACAAATTAAGGACATCACTGAATGTGGCTGGTCTCTGGACCCAGAATAAGAAACAAGTGAATGACGGGAACTTACAAATGGGTTCTCAATATTTATTTTTGTTCTTCTCACAGGAGGGAAACGAGGCTGGTAGCTTGCTTGCTGTCATCCCCACTCATCCAAGGCAGATGGTCAATCATTGCCATGGAGTAGTTAAGAACACAGGTCCAAATCCACAGGGCTGCAATATGTTAATTGCCTGAGTTGGGCTAAGTCCTTTAACCTATCTAACCCTCAGTCTTATTAACATGAAGACAGCAAGTCCTGTACAGATAAGATGAGAAAATATATACTGAGTTGTTAATGCAGAGACAGAATGGGAGGTGGGTAGTTCTTGCCGAATTTTCACTGGAAATGAATATTGTCTAAATTGTTTCTGAGGCAGAGCACTGTAAGGAAAGCTGAGCTATAACCCACTGCACAGATTTCTTCTCCCCAAAGACAGTGTTAACTGCAATGATGGTAACCCAACGGCAACACCTGACTGTTCTCCCTTGACCCTCTCTAGCTCACAGAACACTCCCACATACATTTTCATTTCATCTTCACTCAACCCAGAGTGGTAGGCAGGGCAGATATTATCAATCCCATTTTAGAGATGAATTACCTAGACGTTCCCTCCCATCCTGACTGCAGACGCGTTCAGCTGGTTTGGCAAATCAAGTTTTCCACTTTCCACCTGCATACGGTGGGGCTGGTTTGGCAGATCAAGTTTTCCACTTTCCACCTGCATACGGTGGGTGGTAGCTTCTCATCCAGAAGGGAGAGAGTAGTTCAAAAAAGACATTTATCTTCTCAGTCTTTGGGAGCCCAGTGAGAAAACATTTTCCCCTCTATTTTCTGGCCTTTCTGAGGTGGTAAGCCAGGGATAAAATCTGTTTATGGTTGAACCCAGGTCAAATGCCAGCCCTGTCTCTGCTGGCTGGAGGAAAGACTGGGGCACAACTTTTCCTACTTCTGTAAGGAATTACACACACACAGGTTAATAATAATAATAATAATAATGATAATAATAATAATAAATGATTCAGAGAGCAGTGGCTCTGGGTGACTCTTCAAGGCAAACAGCACGGCAACCTTGGGGAAAACCAAGAGCTGAACAGTGAGAAGGGCTGAATTTCATCTCCCTAATGAATGGCCCAGATACTTTCACAGTAAAGCAGTAAACAGAACAAGATTGTGCTCTGGATCGGGTCCATGTGGCCCCTGGAAAGAACTGTTTAAAATTACTGACCCTTGATGTGCCCATCTGTAAAATGGAAACAGATTCACTTAAATAATACAGAGCAATTTCCCTCCTGGCCCATGACCAGTTCACTTTTTCTTTCCATGGACCCCCAAATTGACACCTATTGTGAAGCCTGAGGTTGAACAGTGGATCAATCTATCAGTTTGACCTTTCCCTAGATAGCTTCACCTGCAATGATTTCCCCCCCTCTTCAGATTATAAACCACAACTACCATTTCCTTCTTTAACAGCGCATGGTGTTTGGACCAGGCAACCTTCAATTTAATCAACAAACTGTCGTCAAGCATCGGCAGTGCAGTAGACTATCAATCTCATTCCCTTAGACTTCCTAGTAAACAAATCCATATTTTCATCCATCGCAGAAACAGTGACATTCGCAGGGAGGAAAAAAAAAAAAAAAAAAGAACAAGAAGTCTACAACTTGAACAGGTCCAGGAGAGGCACGCGGGACTCCACAGGTGCAAAAGGGAGTCAGGGAGGCATCGACGGCGCCACTGAACCCAGTGGGCTCATTTCCCCCAACTGCAAAAGTAGTCAGCACCCCCATCCCCACCAGGATTAGGAGCCCAGACCCTAATTTATCATGGCATCTACCGCCGTGCACTTTTTCTAAGAATCGGAAAATAAAATAGTAACCAATGAAGAAAAGCCAACATTTTACTACTTGGCAAAATCCTGGGCATGAAGTGATATGGCAGGAAACGGGGGAGGGTAATTGTGGAGCCTAATCCTTCCTGGAAACCGTTTTAGGTGAAAACAGGCTTTGTCATCAAGAATGGGGAATGAGGAAGTGACTATTTTATTTTAGCCACAGAGCTCTGGCCGTGGTGGTGGGGTGGGGTTATGGGTCACAAGGATTAAATGCCCAGGAAAAGCGCTCTCTGGAATACAAAGCATTTCTAAATTCTCTTTGAATAGAAATCCTCAAATCTTCAGCAGCGTAGGTGGAGAGTAACGGCTGCCAAAGAGATGGGAGACGCGGGTGTCAGGAACGAGAATTCTTCCCTTTCTCCGTCCAGCTAGGAAGGAGAGAAAGAGGCTTCAGGGAGTAATTAACTGTCATACCTAAGATTAATTGACGACCCTCCAGGTTTGCCCCAAACACAGATGTATTGGGATCCAGATGCGACCTTGAATACTAAAGGGGAAGGGAGAACAGTTATTTCTGGATCGGAGCAAACTGAATATGCAAAATTGTGGGTGATGTTGGAACGAGAGAGCCGTGGAGCAGGGGCAGGCCATACATCATCACGCCCTTCCAGAAAGTGGCTTGTCAGAAGCCAGCCAAGGACCTAAATCGGGAACCAGAAACTGCTAGAAAGTTTCTTGGGAACAACTGGTCCACAGCAAGCCAGTTATAAGGGCCTGGACGCGCTTCTACCATATGGGAAAAAAAGCTCAAAGAAAAATTCTTTATGTTGGTGTCTACTCCAGCGGGACATTATGCACACAGTTTCAGATCTAGCCTGGGACGTTAATCTCTGACCCTACAGCATGTCTTATAGGGAAAGAAGGTAGTTTTCCCAGTAAAAATCAGAAAATACCAAGATTGGGCTCTTTCTCAAAGGTAACATCCCCATACCAACCCCTCACACCTCACCTCCCACCTGGGCAGGTGTTGCTGTTACAAACATCCCTACCAACAAGAGTGGAAGGATTATTGTTCATATATGCATTTGTCATAAGTTACCCAAATCTAGAATGCAAATGGAGAAAATAAGATTTTTCATTTTATTTCCAAACAGCACCAAAAATGATTGATAGGTGGTGAGTTGGCAAAATCCTGACAACAAACAGATTGTCTCCCAGTGTCTCTTCAGCAGAAAGATATTGTCCATTCCATAATAGTGTTGAGTTTTATTTTATTATTTACTATTTTTTTTTTTGCAGTTTTTAGCTGGGGCTGGCTTTGAACCTGTCAACTCCGGTATATGGAGCCAGCACCCTACTCCTTGAGCTACAGGTGCCACCCAGTGTTGGATTTTATTTATGAACTAGTCACTGCACCAGTGGCTCAAAGGAGTAAGGTGCTGGTCCCATATACCGGAGATGGAGGGTTCAAACTTGGCCTCGGTCAAAAACTGGGAGAAAAAAAAAAAAGCAAGGATGACGAAAAAGAATACGCCTTATACTTGAGGATCTTTTCCTCTGAAAATAAAGTTTTGGACACTTTTAAACACATAAAATAATCATACAAACCCAGCAGTAGACACCAACTGTTGACCACTGGAAGTATCCTGCTATCACCATCTGACTCAACACTACGTGATGTGGGTCTGAAGCTATGTCTATTTCACAGATGGAAAAACTGAGGCAGCTTACCTGAAGTCATGTTTAGTACCAAGCAGGGTGAAAATTTTAAGCCAGAAAGTCTAAGCACAGGGCTCAGGTATTTCTGTAGAAATGTATAAAAAGAACTGTAGAGACTCATTCTATCTCGGAGAATCAGGGAACATTCTGCAAAGCTGACATGTGAGCTAGGTATGAAAGGACAGAGCAAAATTTACCCAGATGGAGATTTGGATGGGTGAGGGAACTTCAGCTGGATGGAGCAGGTATTCCAAAATAGAAGAAAGAGCACATGCAAGTACGATTAAGACTAACAGTAATTCAGTAGAGTGGAGGGATGGAGTAGAAGCAGGGGAGGGTTTTAAGAAATGGAAGAAGGCAGGCAGATGAAGGACATAATTTGGACTCAGTTATGTAGTCGTGAGAACAACTGAAAGGTTTTGATCAAACGGCTCCTCTAGGAGAAAGGCTGGTTTCCATAATGGCTGGTTTTAGGGGGTGACTTGAATATAGTGTGACTGCTCTTTTGAGTATGAACGCAAGGGTAGATTATCTATTTAGACTCTAAGAAAAGGAGATTCAGAACCAAGTAAGAGAGGTCTAAGGAAGGAGGGGGTGAGGGAAAGAAAAAAAAAAAAAGGAAAGAAAATAGTGACTAATTCTTACATACATTGGATTCAATTTTGACCAAAGTGCATTACTTATATGTCAATTTTTAATTCAACTTGTCAATATATTGTTTAGGATTTTGCATCCTCACTTATAAGTGAAATAGGTTTGTAATTTCCCTTTGTAACAATATATTTTCTCCAATTTCAATATATCAGGTGTTTCCAGATCAAGTAGAATGATTTTGAAATATTTCTTCTTTTTCTAGTGTCTATAAGATTTGGCATGATCTGTTTTTGAAACTCTCTTTTACTTTTATTTATATAATATTAGTTGTCTACTTTTTGAGACTTTGGGAAAAAAATAAGTTAACTGATGACTTCAGACTGAGCCTCAGAGTCAAAGCGCTCTATAGTAGATGTGCTCTTATTTGACAATGTGACCGTTACTTTCTTGGCATTATTATTATTAATACTCCTTAATATTTCGATGCAGTAATTGTCTGTTTTCTTTTCTGAATGTATTTATCTTCATTCATTCTTTACGTGGTTTTTGTTTCCTAGTCCTTATCCTGAACATTACTATTGTTATTAAATTTTTAAGCCTTTTAAATTCTGTGAAGGCAAAAAGTGGAAACCTAATAAACCCATGTATATGTAAAAAGAAAATTAAGAAAAAAAGAGAGACGTCTAAATCTCAGTGTCAGGAATTTGGTTTGGACGTTGTTGTGCTCCACTGGGGATTTGGGAAAGCTGTTTGAAGACAAAACTATGTCCGAGGAAGGCAGGAGCAGCAGCTGTGAGCACACTGGAAGAGTCAAGGAAAGCAAATGCTCTGTGCCCCAGCGCCCTTGTGTACAACAGGAGAAGGGGGTGACTGGCCTTGTACACTCACGGTGAGAATCACAGGAGAACACCAATGTCAAGTTTTGACCTTGGCGGCTAGAGCCATTAGCAGGTCCTTCCCTTCCTTATTCTAAACAATTGGAGCTTTGCCACACTTGTTCCCTCCTTTACTAGCACTACCTTGCTTCCCATGCTGTTGTTTTCTCTTAACATTTCAGATTCAGGAAGGGTACATGTGATTAGGTGACACTGTTTGTATTTTTAGGTAAAGCCCACGTTGTAGTTGAGCTCTTCCCCCAGGAGGTAAGCCATATTCCCCTACACTGTGCCATTAGCTGAAAGCACGTCATTCCTACCCGCACCCCATTCTTGAATTTAATTGTGTTTCTCTCCCGTGTGGGCACATAGTTGTTCATTTATTAATTTCATGTTGGTATTAAGTATATCGGATGCTGCTCCTAATGATTTTTTTCTTCTCCTTCTCTCCCTTATTCTCTTCTCCTCCTCTTCCCCTCTCCTCCCACTTTTTTTTTTTATTGAATCATAACTGTGTACAATAATTCAATCATGGGGTACAGTGTGCGGACAGATTCACATACAATCTGAGATATTTTCATCAACCTAATTGACATAACATTCATGAGATTTTCTCATTTACTATGTAAAAACATTTTTGATCCGTATTTAGAAGTTTTCTCCTGACCCTTCAAATATGGACCACAAGTGTGATCTCACCCTTTATCCTCTCTCCCCCCTCCATCTCCCTCCACTTCCTTTTCTCCACTTCCTCCTTATTATACAAATAATTATCATTATTATTGGGGATTGCAGGACTACACAGGAGGGGGCATCCTTGAGCAACACTTCAGGAAAGATAGTATTTGCTGTCCTGATACAGATGGATCAGTCACAAAGGGCATGTGACGTGGGGACACAGAGAGCCGTATCCGTACACATGGGCCTATGCTTCCAACTGCCAGAGCACAATGACAAACGTGACTGGGACAACAAGAAAAGGCTGTGAATAGATGGCTGCTTTTAAATGGGAAATAATTTAGTGGAGCTAAGTGTGATCTCAGCTGGGGCCCCAACCTGGCACCTAAAGGAGCGTGGCACCTCAAAGTGCCAAGAGGTCCTCCTACTCTCTGGAAGGGGAAGGTGATATAAACCCCCCACAACATACTCCATTGTCTCTCAGGAGGTCAAATTCAGATGAATGTGGTATGAGGAGGTGGGGGAAAGGCAGAGAGGGACAGGAATAGCATATATTTTTAAGCAGACAAGCATCCCCAAAGAATGAAAACTATGACTCAAAATCAGAAAGTAGCACTGGCTGGAGCATGATATCTAGGGCTCATTCTTTCTGATCCATCTGATTACAGAGAGGGTCTTTCTCTAAGACATTCTAAAAGACAATGACTATCAACTTAAGAAGCAACATGGCCCGTGTCTTGAGGTGCTGGTACCCTAAGAGGGGGATGTGGGCAATTTGCAAAGCCCACTGGGCCTCTCCTGTCTTTATTTCTACCATTTCTATCCTCCCCACCAGCCTCTGTTTTCCATTTTGAGACATCTTTCAGCCTGACTTGCCCTCAAGGGCCAGTGCTGGTTCATGTGACTTAGGCTAAGCCAGTGAGATGCTTCCAACCCCCTGCTCCCACAGCCTGCCTCTCCCGTAGTCATGGAAACAAAGATGGTGGCATCATGGTCTCCAGACTTGTACCTAGAGTGAGAAGACCAGCATCCTCTCTCTTCCCCTGAAAAGCCTGCTGGGCAGATATAAGGACTTGAGGGGAAACTCCCTGAGCGCAAAGCTGGCCCCCCAAGAGGGGTAAAACTGAGACAATCACTACCAGCATCCCGGTGCTAACAATGGCTGTCACTTGCTGGGCAAGTGCTATGTGGCAACCACTGTGCTAGATGCCCAGTCTTCACCAACTCATTCAACGCTCCCAAAGTCCCAATCTGCTAGGCACTTGGCACTTGCTCTCATTAGTTGGCCCTATTGCTCTCATTAGTTTAGAGGGGTGATGAGAGAAGCTTATGGGGGCACCCAAGATTTCACCTAAGACTTAGTAGTAGACTAAGAAGCTGAAGCCAGGCTAGAACTGGCCTCAGATTCTTCAACGCTGCATTGTACTGGTTGATATGCCATACTGTGTCCTCAGAGTACAGCACATCGACCAAGGGGAGCTGGAGAAGAGGTCAGAATTCATAACAAAATCCCTCCACTCCTCCTCTACAGAACAAAACAAAGTCCAGAAACCAAAGTCTCGACGACAAAAGATGGAAATACTGACAAGATGCAGAGTTAACACCATGTCCAGCCAGCCTCCTGCAAACAAAGGTTGCAGAAGCGACCACAAGATGACCAGGGTCCTCTGAACACTTATCCTTGGGTATGGATGAGACACAGAAGATCTCAGGAGAGCTCTGGAAACGGGCAACACCCCTCTTTCGGTTGGCCACAGGTATTCGTCACAGGCAGGGGGTTAACAAAGAGCCTCTTCTATAAAATAATCTTCCACACCCATTTGGGTCCAGACTCCCACTACTAGCCTTCTTTGTTCAAAATCCGGAAATTTCCCATTTCTAGACTGCATGCCCCACTGCCAAGGACAAATGTGCCCCAGACATGAATGCATTGTATTTCCTCTCCTCCCTCCCCAAGGGTTTGAATTTTGAGCCACCCAAGAAGGAAGTGGGTTTTGCTATGTTTAATGACAATGTATGTTTTTATTTTCTATTATTGAAATGCATAGGTGGGAATGCCTGTTCCCTTATCCTAGTAAGGATACGTCTTGGGAAAACATTTGCTCCTTATGAAACACTGACAAAATCCTACAGACTTCGGGATAGGAGTTCTTTGTTACAAAGAGCTGAGCGGATGCTCAGGTTTCCCATAGAATCAAAATATCTTCAATAGAAGAAATACTTCCAGTCTAGATACTTCTATAAAGAGGAAAGCCACCGGTGGAATTTGAAACATCTCTCCTGGACAATGCCTTATCATAAAATCCATCTTGAGGGCATGTCACTAATGTATCCCATCTGCAAATTACTAACACCAGCGCCTTTCATAAAGCAAAAGGTTTCTTGCTTCACCAGGGAGTTAGTAAATATTAAAATTCCCTCTTTGGCGCTCATTCTAACCAGGGCAATCATCTATGAGGACTATTCACAATGGACTCAATTTGACAATAATTATTCTCAGCAATGCCAGTTGGTAGTTTCCATGGGCTCCTTTGCCTCTGCAGACATGGAAACTAATTTTGATTCTAAAAGCGCCTGCTTAAAAATTCCCCCACGTCAGTTCGGCGCCTAGGAAGACAACAGGAAAATTCCCTGGCCTTTGTTTTGCATGGAATGTTCTCCATCGACTAAAGGGGACACATTCTGGCCACAGGAGACCGCTGGGAAAAGCGCAGGATGAATTTCAGTAAACTTGCAGGTGTCGAGCCCGAGTGAAGCAGGCATAATGCGCTGTTCCTCTCTGTTCCCTGACAACGCCGCATGGCCGCCACCGACAGACACATCAAACATCACACGCTTTTCTCTTCCCTCCATCTTTCCCTGTGCGGCTCTTCCGGGGGCTTTTTCCCACATCCGCTGCAAGAGTAACAGGGTATTTGGCTTTCTCCGCCGCCTGCTCTTCTGGAAAAGCTGTTCTGTCCCACTTTCCCTCAATGATCTCAGATGCCTTCAACCTAAATGGTGTTTTTAAAACATATATTTATTCCTCAGAGTTCATCATTTAACAGCTTGCTATTGCACAAACCACATTTCAGCTCCACCTCCCTGTCTTTAAAATTATGTCAGCCACCAGTGAGTATTAAAAAAGGCATGTTTTGTGGGGATTTTTTCCCTTTCGCTTTTGCACAAAGCCCTTCTTTTTTTTTTTTTTTTTTTTTTTTTTTTATGGGTTTGGGGCTACTTAGCAAATGACAGAAAACAGCAACAACCCACCAGGTCACCAGGGACTGGCAACGAATTGCTGTCTTTTTCTCTTTTTTTTTTTTTTTTTTTGATAGTCTGCAACAATGAGGCAGAGAATTCTCTGTGCCCAGATTGGGAATTTCTCCAATCTTTAAACTTGATCACCCAGCAGAGCATCCCACTGTGTTTGTGGGCGGGATTGAGATGATTAAAATTCATTTGGTGTGGAGTAGCCACAGAAATACACAGACTCTCCTGCTTCTGCCATCTCCATCAATAGGAGAAGAAATTGGAATCCAATAGACTCCAATTTCTTAGGGAGTCAGGGAACAAGTGAATGAAAACCTGTTGTCGTCTGCACATGCTGCCCCTCACCTGGTCCCCTCTGTGACCCAAAGCACATGTTTCCTAGTGAGGGAACTTGGCCAGGTCAGGGACTCAGCATGTGTCATCAGGAACAAGAGCAGAACCACACGGGGACACTGGGAGTTGGCTTCTGTGGCACCTCATGTGACCTTCCATGAACAAAAGCAGTTTAAATCTCAAAAACACTTCAACATGAGGTCACTGGAAAGCAGCTTTCAGATCCACTTGCAGAATCCAAAAATGCTTCTGCTATGGTTGTTCAATGCCAGCCCCATGAGACAAAAGGGCTAATAAAAATAAATCTTCATAACGAGAAAGAGCGTGCGTATGTTTCCACCCCTCTTTCTATACTGACTCCTACCAAAGAGCTCAGGAAACGGGAACTGAGACGTGGAAGCTTCAGGATCCCTGAGCATCCATGGGAGAGCCGTGTCCATGACCGTACTGGCTTCTATCCTGGGGGGAAGACCCATCCACATGACCATTTGTCCAAGGATGGCCAACTCCACATCTACCATGAATAACATCCTACCATTCACAAAGGGTCTCCTTCATTGTCAGAGATAAACTTGATTTTACATTTCCTCAAGTATGGCTTCTCCTAAATTTTAAATCTGTTGGCCAACCTCCCAAAAAGCCTTTACTGGGTGATGTGATTTTACAGGGCGATCTTCTCAGGCTAAAGGTTGTGGGAAACTTAAAATCTCTGTTACTTCTCTGAAATAAAATCAGAGATTAAAAAAAAAAAAAACCTCACCCCCCCCAAAGGGTGGTATTTTGAAGGGTGATCCCTGATACTAAGGAAACACAATATCATAAAATGGAAACTCTACATTTACTGCTGAGAAAACAGATCTCAGACATGATGCATACAGAATTAATATCGTTAAATGATAATAATGATAAGCGTATTATTTTGCTTGTTATTATAAATGACAAACGTCTTCTCTAAATTTAATCTGAAGCCTTAAGTATGGCAAATACTTCTTTGTATGATCTAAGAGTACAGTGTTCTGGGACAAAAGAATCAGCAATGCAAAGGGTTACAATGACCTTGGCATGTTTTAAGATGAGCAAAAGAGATAGAGGACAGGAGAATAGTGAAGGAAAACGAAGGCTAGGACATGAGGTTTGGAGATGGGCAGAGAGCAGAGCATGTTATGGGACCTTATGGATTACACTTCTTTTTCTTTTCTTTCTACACAAGGGAAGGCACCATTGGAGAATTTTAAGCAGGAGCTTCACTGATCTACGTTTTCTTATGATTTTCTGATTCTTTTGTGACCATAAAGAAACCACATAAAATGTATTACTTTTTCTCCACACAAGAAACACACACACATACACTTCATCAAATTCAAGTAGGAGGGAAGGAAGGGAAAGAGGGTTCAGTAAGCGCTCAGCTAATGGGTGCAATGAAAAGGTATATGGCGCACCTCCTGGGTGAAGGCTCAACTACAACTTGGACTCTTCCTAACAAATGCAAACAGCGTAGCCTAATCATTTCTACCAAGGTATTGATCTAAATATATTTTTTTCATGTGTTACTTTAACCATTTTAAGGGCACTTCAGTTGTGTTAAGCATGTTTTCGTTGTAGTACAACAATTTCCAGAACCTTTTCATCTTGCAAATCTGAAACACCACACCCATAAAAATACAAAATCCCATTCCCTCTCCTCCAGATCTTTGGTAACCATCATTCCACTCTCTGTCTTTACAAATTTGACTGCTATCGATAGGCCATAAAAATGCGATCATATTTATCTTATTTCACTTAGCATAATGTCTTCAAGTTGCACCCCTGTTGTAGCATGTAATGGGATATCCAGCCTGTTTAAGGATGAATAATATTCCATTGTTTGGGCAGGCCAGGTTGGCTGATCCACTCAATGGGAGTCGTTCCCATCTCTTTGTTACCGTGAAGAGCACCGCTTTGAAAACGGGATATGCAGTTGATTTGTGTTTTAAATAATTCAGGCTATTATGCAGATAATGGATTGGAGGAAGGACGAAGTAGATTCTGGAAATTCCAGTTAGGAAGCCGTTTCAGTAGTAGAGGTAAGAAATGACAGTGGCCTGGACTGGGGTGTGGCAGCAGAACCCCTGAGAAGCAGCAACTTGGGATGAGCCTTAGGGTCAAGTGTGAAGGTCATGCTGGCGGATGAGCCTGGCACAGAGTCGTCCATCAATAAAGATGAGCCGCTGTTACCATCACTGTAGTCCTGACTCTTGTTGGTTGGTATTTAGACTGACAAATGCAGCACAGAAAGTGAGTCCAGACTGTACCATAGACCCTACAAGTTCATAAACAGTCTTGACTGAGTCCTGACCCAGCACAGCCAAAACCTTGCTTCATTCCTTCAGCCTTCTGTCTCATTACCTTTGACAAAGAAACTTTCTCTCCTTGTGTCCCTCCAGCTGTGCCTTCTCCGCACGGGTCCTGCCTTCACCCCCGCTGTCCTCCCTCTCAGCCTTCCCTGTACCTGTTCATAGCTGCCTACTCCCACGGGCTGCCCTCACTTCCCCCTCACCCTCCGCCCTCCCCACCCTGGGCCTCCCTTGGTCCCTGTGGTTCTGGCTTCTCTCCCCCACCCCAGGACCTAAGCCTGGGACAGCCCCCTTCTCCTGTCTGGAAGACTCTTCCCACACTACAGCCTGCCATTCTGGGCGAAACCTTCCTCACCCTCCCGTTCTCAGCTCAGTAGCACTTTATTAGGAGGACACATCTTGACCTATTCAACTTTACACTGACTTCCTTTTCTAACTGCCTTCTTAGAACCAGGTCTGAACCTTTCCTTTAGTATCAATTTCTCAGATGGTAATTATGGGTTCGCTCCCATGATTCTTTGTTGTTGTTGTTTTTCCCCATCCACCCACCTCTCCTAACCTCCATCGTACACTTCCTGATAACAGGTTCTCTGTCAGCTTTGCCCACTATTTCACACGGGTGCCAACATAGGGCCCTGACAGTAGGCCCTTGGCGCATTTGAAATGAATGAATGAGTTACCAGAACCACTGTCTCCAAGAAATGCCCTTTGTTACCCTTAATTACGTGATTTCCACTTCACCAGACTCTGTTGAAATTTTAGTCTGTACCACCGAGTGTTTTTCATTTAATGTTTCCTATTCATCCGTTTTCTCTCTCCGTGTAAATGGGCAGAATTCTTGAGAACTGGACCAACATCTGATTTATCTGGCTTCATCCCCTCCTCCCTGGACCAGCACCCCACAATCTCTGCCTGTGAAGAGCCCGCAGAGAAAGAGCACAGCTAAAGTCTGCATCAGGGAATTCCTAATGTGCTTTTTTTATTCCCATTTTTCTCTGGGATTTTTAAAAGTCACATTCCGCCTGGATATAATGGAGGCATTTTGTCTCCAAATACTATTTTCCTAATTGTTAAAAGGTCCTTCCCAGAAGCCATTTTTTCTTTTACTTATCAAGAATTTATGTGCATTTTTACTTTCCTTTTATAAACAAAGCTCAATTGAGTTATGAATGTCAGAGTGAGAATGAGTGTCTACAAGCTTTACATTTCTGCTATTGACTGTGACATACTGAATGTGACAACTATATAAAAGTGATTGACAACCCACAGCTTAAAGGAATACTTCAAATCCATCTGCGGAGCAAGAACTGCATAACTAGGGCAGGATCCCCAAGACTGGTGAAGAAAAAAACAATTGGAGTGGATTTATTTTTTTTTAAAAAAAGTGTCGATTTGACACTCTGTATTCTGCTTTTGTAGAATAAAGTTTGCAAGTATGCAATCAAAACTGTGTATGTAGAATTTTCTAGAAAACACAGCCACAGGACAGATAACCCTGGAGACCCTTCACACTTGCCCATGTGCCCACCTATCTCAGGTGTCAAATGAGACTCAGTGTATTTGAAAATTAGGTGGCAGATCTCAGCCTTTGTCTACCTGCCTGTGACCTTGAGCCCATTACTACACATTTTACATTTGGTTGAACTGCCATGTAGTTGCCCATTAACAAGGTCCCATGCGGCCTTTCCTAGTCTCTCCCTACCAGCTTAATCTGTGCATTCACAGCCACTGGAAGCATAAAACACAGCCTGCTGAATCATAAAAGTAAATGCATTAGATCCCAAATGATGTCTGAAATAAACTGGATGATCTCTAAGGGCAGGTGAATGTGGAGTTGAAGCTGGGTGCACTGGCGCCCTTGATCCAAAGCAAACAGATTCTCAGCAGGAGAGCTGCGCGGCTGCTCAGAGTCCGAGTAACTTGTCAGAACATCGTTTGGTGCTGGCTCTATCAAGCCGGCCGGCTGAGCTCCGCGGCTCCCTGGAGATAGGCACAGCCGCATATCGGGGAAGCTTTGTGTCACTGGAGGCCTACAACCTTATCTCTGCACCACCAGTTCACCGAAGGATGGGGAGAAAATAACATGAAGCAAAATTATTAACACTGGTACTTAAACACCAGGAGATAAGGAGGATGTGTAGGTACACGTCTAAACGAGTGGAAAGCTGCTCTCACAAGGGAGAGACCTCACGCAGGCCGGAATCCCACTGCCAAAGGTGATTTATCGTGCAAGATCTAGTTTAAGGGCAGTCCCTTCCTCGGGTGTTATTCCCTTCAGAGTATGGTTGCCCCCAAGAGGACGGGAATCAGTTGAAATAACGGCCACAAGTGGACCGCATCCCTGTTGCAGGCACTTTCTCAAGGTGCGCTCAGGGCTCCCTCCCTCACCAGCTCCTTCTCCATCTCTGAGTCTGGGCCTGACTCTGGGACTTGCATGGCCAAGCAGATACCAGCAAATGTGCTGCAAATTTGGGAAGTGCTCCTGAGTGAGGGGTGGCCCTGTCACTGCTCTTGGGACTCAAGAGAGCCGGCCAGAAAGGCCACACAGATGAAAACTGAGCTGCCCCAGCAAATCACGAACCGTGGGAGAACATCCATTCTGCACAATCCAGCCTCAGTGGCACAAGTAAGCCTAGCTGGTCCCAGCACGCGTTGCTCACCCAGAGAAATGTGAGCTCATAATTGATTCTTTTTTAATCCATGAAATGTCAGTATTGCTTGGGACACAGCAAAACCTACTGATTACAAGAACAAGCGTGTTGTGAATTCTCGGCCTTTTCTGATCTCTTTTATCACAGTCTAGAGAAAATAAGAAGAGCTAAAGAAAGACCGTGCACAGATGACTAAAAGGATTTGGGGGGCTGGGCTTCAGATTTACTTTTGATATTACTTTTAGCAGAAAAAGTGGTGAACACACATGGCAGAAAACATCAGTGAATGCAAAATGGTACACAGCAAATAATATCTTCCCACTGTGAAGGCTCATCAACCTTCCTCTGAACAATATCTATATATTTTTTGTAGAGACAGAGTCTCACTTTATCGCCCTTGATGGAGTGCCGTGGCATCACAGCTCACAGCAACCTACAACTCCTGGGCTTAGGCGATTCTCTTGCCTCAGCCTCCCAAGTAACTGGGACTACAGGCACCTGCCACAACGCCCGGCTTTTTTTGTTTTGCAGTTCGGCCGAGGCTGGGTTTGAATCTGCCACCTTCAGTATATGGGGCCAGCGCTCTACTCCCTGAGCCACAGGCGCTGTCTTGAACAGTATCTGTTAAAGATGCTGGTGTGATGTGTAGACAAGGGAACACTTTTACACTGCTGGTGGGACTGCAAAGTCATACATCCTATTTGGAAGGAAGTATGGAGAATCCTCAAAGAACTTAAATTAGAACTTAAATTTGATCCTGCAATTCCATTACTGGGCATCTATCCAGAAGAAAAAAAACATCATTTTATCCTAAGGAAATTTGCACTAGACTTTTTTTTTTTTTTACAGTTTTTGGCTGGGGCTGGAGTTAACCCGCCACCTCCAGCATATGGGGCAAGTGCCCTACTCCTTTGAGCCACAGGTGCCACCTTGCACTGGACTTTTTATCACAGCTCAATTTACAATCGCCAAAACGTGGGAACAGCCTGAATGCCCACCAGCCCAGGAATGGATTAACAACCTGTGGTGCATGTATACCTTGGGATACTATTCAGCCAATAAAAATGATGGAGACTTTACATCTTTTGTATTACAGGTGTTACACACTCTTCTTAGTAAAGCATCCCAAGAATGGAGAAGCCAGAATCCAATGTACTCAATTCTAATATGAAGGCAGCAGATGAGCTGATACTAGAGGGAGGTAGGGGAATGAGGGAGTGGGGAGAGGGGAGAAAGGAGAGGGGTGGGGGTTACAGGATATGGCACAGCTATTGCGGGTGGGACACAATTACAAGAAGGACTTTACCTAACAACCACAACCAGTGTCATCCAATTCTTTGTACCTTCAATGAATCCCAAACAATAAAGAAAGTTAATTTCTCATGTGTCTTTTCAGAACATGGTAATGCATCCATACGAATAAATCTTTTTTTTAAATAATTTTATTAAATCATAATTGTGTACATTGGTGCAATCATAGGGCAGAATGTGCTTCATATACAATCAGAAATATTTTGATCGTACTGTTAGAGATAGCCTTCATGGCATTTTCTTGATCACTATATG
>CAUYON010103112.1:0-48589 GCA_963573935.1 Arctocebus calabarensis
GCCCCACGACCCCTCACACCATAACCCCTTTACCCTTTACTACCCCCTGTTCTTGTGGTTTTAAAGTTTAAAAACCAGCCTGTAACAGCCAAACGGGGTCCTTCCCCCGAGCGGCTGAGGGACCCTGACGCGTCAGCAATAAAATACCTCTTACCTTTGCATCGACTCGAGAGTTGGTGACTGTTTTCTTGGGGGTGCCCATCCTAGCTGGAACCCAATTTGGGTCCAACAATACTACACCACAGTGTCATTATGTACCCCATTAATACGTACAATTATTTGGGGGCAATTATAAAGGTAAAACACCCCAATTATTCCTGATCAGGGTGGTTTGAGTGGCCAGAACCCACCTGGAAGCTCAGGGGGCAGAGTGGGAACCGGCCCTGGACAGGCCACCCTTCCATGGCGTCCACATCCACTCCACTCAGATGGTGATGATTCAGACTTGTAATTCACCTGACACCCCTGTCTTTGGGATGCGGGGTAAGCAGAGAGAGCCCAGGCAGACTAGGGAGGCTGTGCAGACTCCACACAGGCACTTCATGTCTCTCCTCAGTGTTATTGGAGCACCTAGCACACTGCATAATATCCTGTCATAGGTGCTTACCCGTACAGCCCTGGCTTGGCACACGATTTCTTTCTCTGGGGCCTTAGGCAGTGTGAACAGGTCAGCTACAGGAAGGTATTGTTTTCATTTCACAGGAAAGATTAAAAATACAAATTATATAAAGGCTTTTGGTAAATTGTGGGGTCCTCCAGGACAGGTGTTCTAATTCTCAGTGTTATCACTCTGCCCGGGACCCTGACAGTGAAGAACGGATGGGACCATGTTTACTGACCCTCTGTCAGGAGCCAGCCTGTGCTCACAGCACTGTCCAGCATCTTACACAGTCCCCCCAGCAGCCCTGTGGATTAGGGGTTACAAACCACTTCACAGGCAAGGAGCACAAGGTTTAGAGAAATTGAGTAACTTTTCCAAGAAACTATAGCTTTAAAACCGCTGAATATGGGAGCTGACCCAAATCCAAAGCCCTCCTCCGGCCACCGTGTGATGCCGCCCGAGTGTGCCTGGCATCACATCGTGTTAATCTCAGGAAGATCAGTTTGCAATTCTTTCCTAATCGGGCTAAATAACATTGACCAATAATATTTCCAGGTAATAGTATGTGTGGGGGCTTTGTCAGAGACCCCAGACGGGTGTGAGGGAAGCGTAAGCGGCCTTCCCACCAAAGCTGGCCTCAAACGCCAGCTCTGGGTCTGCCTGCCTCGTGTGCGTGATCCAGGGGCAGTGACATATAGGTGAGTGTCAGCACCGAAGCGGCAGCTGTGCTGCTGATTCAGCACCCACGGAGAGCCACCCTGGGCTGCACTGCCCACGCCCTGAGCCACGAGGACGACCAGAGGGAGTTTCCACAGTCCTGAGTCAGATCAGACGCTGGGAAGGGCCCGGAAATGAGCCTCGTGGGTGAGCTCACTCTGGAAGAGGAGGCTGAGCTCACCGTCAGGAGCACTGTTCCAGATCTCCCCGCCATTCTCTCATGTTACTGCTACCCCAAGAGCTCGGGACTGGCTTTGCTACTAATGGAGAGTGGGCAGCGGCTGTCTGCTTGTCACCCGGTGGGGCGCTAAGCACATGCGTGCAGAACGCAGTGACCGGGTCCAGGACTCCTGTCTTTCCCATCCCCTCCACGGTATGTGTACCGGCTGAGTAGTGTTCCCCCAGATGCATGTCCACCTGGGTGCTCAGAGTGTGACCTTAATTGGAAGGAGGGTCTTCCAAACTGTAATTAGGGAGAGCACAGTACATCTAGGTGAGCCAGTGCTACTGGTGTCCTTACACAGAGAGAAGAGACAACAGGCACAAAGGAAGTCAGGCACGCGGTGACAGGGGTGTGTCTCTCCGCCCAGGACACCAGCCACCCCCAGAGGCTGGGGAGATAAGAGAGGACCCTCCCCTGGAGCCCTCAGAGGGGGCAAGGGTCTGCTGACACCTTGCTTTTGGAGTTCAACCCTCCAGAATTATGAGATTAAGTCTCTTTGGTTTTAAGCCACCCAGTTGGTGACAACTTGTTATAACAGTGGCAGGACACTCGTGGGGTATCTACACAGGCCTCCAGAGCAGAAGGTCACAGCTGTTGACAAATTCACCACCTGGGTCCCATTTTCCTTCCCTCTTTCCTTGTTCCAACTGGCCAAGTGACTGAGTTGGGACAGAGGAGAGAGAACTAACAATAATAACAGCTGGTGCCCTCCTTGGCCTTACTACTAATGGAAGAGCGTGGCACAGCGGTGGTCTCCACTGCCCTGGGGGAAAGGATTTGCTTGTGTGGAAGTCCAGCCAGTGTCATTTAGAAAAATACTCCTTTCCCCAGACGTCCCACTGTGGGACTGTGGAGGCCTCCTGGCCTCTCCGCCCGCCTGCCTGCCCCGTGGGCACTGCCGGCGAGCTGCCGTCAGCTGGGCTTGTCCTGGGTGGACCCAGTGTCAGGGCTGGGGGTTCCAAGCAGGCGCTTTTGGGAAAGGGTCGGTGGGGTGAATAGGGCAGAGCAGGATAAGAACTGGGTTTGAATCCCAGCTCCCCTGTCACTGCTCTTGTTATTAAATAATAGGAACATGTGCTCTATTGGCTGTCGTAAGGGTACAGAGTTAATCTAAGTAAAATATCCAGCACATAATAGAGTCTTAATAAAAGACAGTTTTTAGAAACTTTCTTACCTTTTCTTTTCCTTTTTTTTTTGAGATAGAGTCTCACTTTGTTGCCCTCTATAGAGTGCTATGGTGTCATAGCTCACAGCCAACTGAAACTCTTGGGCTCAAGTGATTCTCTTGCTTCGGCCTCCAAAGTAGCAAAGACTACAGGTGCCCGCCACCATCCCCAGTTATTTTTACAGATGGAGTCTCACTCTTGCTTAGGCTGGTCTCAAATTCCTGAGCTCAAGCTATCCACCCGCCTCGGTTTCCCAGAGGGCTGGGATTACAGGCAGGAGCCACTGCACCCGGCCATAAAAGCTTTCTTATGAAGCAATGGATGTTATTAATTTGGGCAATAATTTTAAAATTCTCCTTTTTTTTTTTTCTTCTTGAAACAGAGCCTCACCCCACTGCCCAGGCTAGAGTACGGTGGTGTCATCACAGCTCACTATAACCTCCAACTCCTGGGTCCCAAGTGATCTTCTTGCCTCAGCCTCCTTAGTAGCTGGAACTACAGGCACCTGCCACAACACTGGGCTAATTTTTCTATTGTTTAGTAGAGCCTGGCACTTGCTGAGGCTGGTCTGAGGCAAGCGATCCTTGCCTCCCAGAGTGCTGGGATTGAAGGTGTGAGCCACCATGCTTGGCCTAAAATTCTCCTTTTTATGAAATCTCATACTCAGTCAATTTCCTATAGGAATTTAGAGGAGGGGGTAGGATGGGGACAAGGGGAAGAAATGACTTTGTTCCTCACACACAGAAACTTGCCTCAGGTTTAGCATTTCTTTATTGGCATATCTAGGTAAATAGACCAGCCATCCCAGGCTGCTTCCCCGCCTGCCCCTCTCCTCAGCTGGGTCCGAGGACACAGTCTCGACTGAAGGGAAGGAGCAGAGCTCCATGTGTGGGCGAAGGGAGTGGCCAACAGCTGGGGGACACAGGGCAGCCACAGCTGCGGCGTGTATGTGTGCACATATGGGCACATGTGTGTGTGTGCATGCACACGTGTGGCCCCTTCACCAGACGTGAATTCCATTGGCTGCTCATTCATCCATTTGTCCTTTTGTCTGTCATTTGCTGCGCCTTCCACCTGGAACATTCTTCTCCTGGAACCCACGTTTCTAGGTCCCACGCTTCTTTAGGGTTCTGCTGAGATGATCCCTCAGAGACACCTTCCCTGTGACCACCCGCGTCTGCTCCCAAGAGCACAGTGCATGTCCCGGTAAGCAGTGGACAGATTGCCTCCCAAACCAGGGGACGGCTCCTCAAGCTTCCTGTCTGGAATGGATGTCTCCTGCCCTGCCAGTGGGGAAGAACCTGGCCTTTCTCCCTCCCTGTGGAGACAGGCAGGACACAGTGAGGAGGGCTGGGCAGGCTCCAGAAGCTTCGCCTGGCTCCAGTGCTGCCCCCTGTGTACTAACGTGCCCGCTGCCATCTCTTGCAGCAGGACCTGGGGCTTAGCCACTGCTGTCTCTCAGAGAGCAATGCCTGGCACCCTCCGGTGCTGCTGAAGAATTCTAACATTCTTCTGCATTCTTACTATACAAAGCAGAAAGCCAACGTCTTCCACAATCCTATACCTCTTCCCAAATTAACTCTTTTTAGAAATTTGCTCTAAATTCTTCCACATTTTAAAGCATATAGTGATTTTAAAAGACAACAACTGTGTCCTCTTATAGTATAAGCGGACGGTTAAGTTCATGGACTCATTCTGGAAAGTGTTACCTGCTTCCTTGCTGAGTATCACTACGGTGGCCTTCTGAGTCCTCCCCGTGGGAAGCTGTGCACTGAGGCCAGCGCCTCGTCTGCTCTACAAACCAATTTTGGAGCTCTTTCACTGGAATGTCCATTGGACCTGTCCCCAGAGAAGGTCTGACAATTAAGTTCATTAACTAACCTTAAAAAATTGCTTTGGAGGGTGGAGTAGGCACTGGCATTGGTGCAGAGTTTCCCCAGGGGGAGAACTTCAAAGGTGACCATAGAGACAGATGGCAGTGAGGTGTGCAGCAGCTTCCCAGGACAAGTTTGAGAACTTGATCATCAGGCCTTTGCACAAATTAGCTTATTCTTTCAATAGTCATGTGCCTTTCCATTGCTGGATGTACCTTACTATATGCAACCAGACCTTTGCTGATAGGAATTTGGAGAGTCTCTGAATTTGGCTCTTGTGAGCAGAGACGAGCACGTTTCAGAAGCCGGCCCCTCCCCCCTGGACCTTGCCCCGCTGCCCTCCAGGGGCTGCACCTGTTCCCATTCGGTCTTAGTGAGCTCAGGGCTGTGACACACACCACAGCTGGGGGCTTCAGCCACAGCGGCTTCTTCCTCACAGGGGGGTGGCACATGCGGGGTCTGGCGACCACCCCCTCCAGGCTTTCAGATGACCTTGTCTGGCTTTCACAAAGCCTCTCCCAGGTATGTTTGGGATGTGGGGGAATCAAAGAATGTTCTTTCTCTTCTTGTAAGACTGTTAATCCCATTATGAGGCCCCACTTGCAAGACCTCATCTAAATTTAATCACCCTCAGAGCCCACCTGCACGTACCATGGCGCTGGGGTCAGGGCTTCCCTGTGTGAACGTGAGCGGTGCAGACCCGCAGCCCCTAACGGGGGTCCCTCCTCTCATACATGCAGCTGCAGGGCGTCACACGCCCATGTTTCAACACACTTTCAGGACAGGTGCGTCTCACGGTGCTGCCCTGAGTGCGTTCCGTCTGTGTACTTGTGTGTGTGTGACACGCACATGCCTGGCTCATCTGAACGGCCACTTTAGGTGACCGGCGGCCGTGTAGCCTTAACCCCCTCCTGGGGTGAGCATACTCGTGTGGGAATGAAGAGCCCCCCGAGGATCGAGGGTAGACACTGTCTCTCTTCCTAGAAACTCAGGGCGGTCCATTAGCAATAATAAGGTAATGAAGATGGAAACAAAAGGCAGTGTAGACTCTCTTAGGATAGGTTAATTTTTATTGTATTTTTGAGTGGATTTTTGTTTGGGGGCCATCAAATTAATAGATTGGAGGTTAAACTGAATTTTTTGTTAAAAGGAGAAATAATAATAACAGCTGTCACTCAAAGGATGAACCATTATTCTCAAGACCCAAAGAATCAAATCTCTAAGTTAAATATAAAACAAATATAAATATTAAAAAGATTTCAATCTAGCACTGATGATTTAGTTTTAACAAAACAGCATCGCCCATCACATTAAGTTTACGTCGTAATTTGAAATGTATTGGTTTTGTAGGTTTGACTGCACTGATGAGTCTCTGTGGTTTTTAGTTACATCAGAGCTATCCAATGACCTAACATATTTACACACACTCTGGTGTTGCTATTCACATAAGCAGCAGTAAGAGAAAAATACTTGACCTAAAACTTGGAAGTCCATAGGATGTTTTCCGAAAAGAGGATCCATATGTATTAATATTCGTTTAGTAATTGTGAAAGGTAAGTTTCAGTAAGGGAGACCGAGCTGAGGATTGTATGTTTCAGGGCTAGTCTGACTTGGCGAGGCTGGAAGTGTGTCTGGGCTGGTGGGCGGGTCCTGGTGTGTGAAATTCCTGGCTGTGGCTTGGATTGTAGTTGTGGACAACTTAATTCATTCACAGGATGAAGCCCAAAGTAGTGGAAGAACCTGGTCGTCAGCCAAGGGTCTAACAAGAGCCGGACAACGGCCTAGGGCTTCCTGGAACTATGCCGAAGGGCAGTGAAGGGGAGCCAAGGCAGGCACAGACCACAGTGCGGGGGTGGGGCATGTCACCAGGGGACAGGGGCCTTGCAGCCCCAGAGCTCACCCAAGCTCACTGGAGGTCTGCCTGCCCACAGGCAGAACTTTCTGTCTTGGTCCTAAGAGCTCAGTCCTAGGGACATGGCAGGAATCACAGGACATCTGTCCTGGGGCTCTGGGAAGACAGTTGACAACTGGACAGTCAGTGGCCCTTCCACTGCTCTGGACATGTGCATCGATTTTCACTTGTTGTGACTCTGAACAGTATATTATCTCTTAAATTTATTCAGGCCTAGAAAAATCCTGTGGATCAGAAGTTTGGGCTCATAATTCAATGCTTGTCCTAGCACCTATACAGATTCAAACACCTTTTAAAGGACTATTTTGGCCTTTCCCATGGGCAAGCTGCCCACAGCATGGGGAGGCATGGCACCTGTTCTCATGAGGCCTCCCCGGCCCTTCTGTGCCCATATCTGAGTGAGAATGCGATTTTTTCATCTGTTAACTGGAGCATTTTGTTCTCTTTTCAATCAAAAACGTAAAATATGCATTTGGCATTCTCAGGCTAATGGACTGATTTCTAGTACCTTCTAAGACTGTATGAAATAGCTCTTACTGAATAGATATTGTCTAAAAGTCTTGCTTTTTTCTTCATTTCATCCTGTTTCAGCAAGAAGTTAGTAGGAAGCAGCAAATAGACTGGTTTAACCACCCCCAGAGCCCCGTAGGTGACCCCAACAAGCAGTAAATCAGTGCAGCACCCCTGGCTTCCCCCCAGAGCCAATGTGAGAACATGGCCCCCACCCTGGCCAGGCACATGCAGAGATGGGGTCACAGATAAAAGTCTGTGCAACGTGTTCCTTCTGAGTCGCCCACGGTCCAAAAGCGTGGCACACACCCCTGGGAAGGGGAGGGGAGGCGTTCTTACGCTGTTGGCAGAGGGGAGGGCAAGTGGCCAGTCTCATCAAACTACAAATGTGTATTTACCTTTTGACCCAAAATCCCTCTTCTGGGAATCTGCCCTATGGCTGTATTTGCACATGTGCAAAATGATATTATGCACAAGATTACATATTGCAGCATTTTTAATAGTGGTAAAAGGTTAGAAAGAAGCCAATTGTACCCTGAGGAGCAGCTAAACAGTTCCTAACACTCCCGGGAAGAAATAATACACCTGTGAATAAGAACAAGTGGGCTCTCCAGGTATGGTGGGCCCCAAAATGGGCACGCTCTGATCTCTGGAACTTGCGGCTATGAGACTTTCCCTGGCAACATGGGTTCCACCAAGGGGATGAAGTGAAGGTCTTTGAGGTGGGAGGTGACCTGGGTTATGCAGGTGGGCACAGTAATTATAGGGGTTCCCAGCGATGACAAGGAAGGCAGGAGAGGTGCGGGGAGCAGAAAGGGGAGCAGGATCTGAGTTTGAGTTTGCTGCCTGCTCTGAGGGCAGAGTGCGGGGGATAGCACAGCCTCAGCCGGATGGGCAGGAATGGAGCCTCGCTAGAGCCCCCAGGAGTGGCACAGCCCAACCAACACTGCGATCCTAGCCCAGTTAAACCCAGTTTGGACTTTTGGACAAAAGATTTATCTCTCTTTTGACTTTTGAACTCCAAGAAAATATACTTGTGTTGTTTTAAGCCACAAGGCTTCTGATAAATTCATTACAACAGCAATGTGAAACACTAAAATATGAGAAGATATCTTGTTCAGTTAAATAAAAAAGAATGAAAGGATGGAAAAATAGAAGCGTGAAAGAAAGAAGGAAGGAAGGGAGGAAGGACAGGAGAAGGGGGGAGAGGCAGTGCCCCCCAGCTGGCTCCATCAGAGAGGCACTTGCAGGGAGAAGTGTCCCTGTCGAGGGAGGACGCGGCTCTGGGCAGGTCACATAACCTCCCTGTCAATACGTTATTCCCTACAGAGCACTGCTGTGGAGGTTCAATCAGCTAACACACGGACGGGCTTAGCATATGAAGCGCCGTGTCGGCTGGTGTCACCAGTATGGTGACTGTGCGTGATAAGAGTAGGAAATGTCTGTTTTTTATTTGCTTGTATTTGCTTAAAGTAATTCTTGAAGAATCCCTAAGAAGCTAATGCAATGGTTATCCGAGGAGGGGGAGGGTGGGGATGGGCCAAGGGAGGCATCAGAGCAGTCACTCTGCACATCTGCAGGGAGCGGACAAATGCTGCAGGTGCCTCTTTCGGGCATGTAGGTGCGTCTTTATTTAAGCTGCCTGGATGCGTTACCGTGTGAAAACACACGCACACACATAGGCCCTGTCAGTGCCTTTAGGTTTTCTCAGCAGAAGGACACCCCCAGAAGAACCTGAAGGTATCTTCCTGCGGGTGAGGGGACACCCGCCCCTCCCAACACCTGTGCTGGTCCCCTGGTTCCTGGGAAGCGCAAACAAGATGCCTCCTGTAGGGACGAGCTCACTGCAGGCGACGTGCACACTCCCTCTCGGCATGGCTTCTGTTCCCACTTCGTAACTCTGACACGATTGTCCTTATTTAGGTGCCCTGCCTCAAATCCTTCTAGGACAGAAGGCCAGTTTTCTATTTTAAATAAGTAAGTGTGCAAACACTAACAGTAGCTCTCGTTTCCTGAGCTTGTATGGAAAACCAGAGCACGTGAGATGCTTTGCACATATCCCTTACAGTTGCCATGATGACCTTAAGTTTGGGATTCTTGTCCCCATTCAGCAGAGGAGGAAACGGAGGCATAGCCAGGAGAAGAGGTGGCCGCCAGCCACGTACTGGTGAGCAGAGAGCTGGGGCTCAGGTTCTGTGGTTGCTCTGGGCCCGAGGATCATCCAGGTTCCGGTCCCTATGTAGGGTCGATGTCGAGCAGCCTCAGCCTCTACGGGGGATCTTCACTCTGTGTGCCACACAGGAAACAGGCGGCTTCCAGAACATTCCCAGCAGCCTGGAATGAGCAGTCTCTTCCCCATTCAGGGCTCCTCCCCACAGTCATCTGCCAGGAAGACCTGTCTGCTGCTCCTTCTCCTGTGTCAGACCTCAGTCCCTCCCCTCTGCCCATCTATGGTGGGGGGGAGGGCTCCCTCTGCTTCTCCTGGGCTCTACAGGGGTCACAGTTCCCAGCCCTAGGGACTGTTTGCTGTCCCTCTCTCCATGGGTGACACACGCTACCCAGGAGGCATCGATGACACCTGTTTGTCTCTACTGTGGTGCTGGGCACAGACTTCAACCTGTCCCAAGCCGAACAGGCTGTCAGGTCAGGAAAACCGATGGCAACACCCACCCCATTCTGAAGACACGTTCTAACTTTCCCAGACATAACTGACTACCTGGGTTCAAGGGCACTTGGGCACCTCTCTAACTCCATGGTCTCTCCCTCAGCCGGGCTCTGTCCACCTGTCCCTCTGCAGTTTGTCTTTTTATGTGTCTTCTGGGTTAGGTTCACCAGAAGACCTAAGCTGAGCTGACCTGGTTTCCATCCCAGTAACTAACACTCCACCTGGGATGTAGGTAGAACCAAGGTGGTGTTTGCAGAGTGGCTGAATGAGCGAACTAACAGTAGGAGTGGGCTGATTTATGATAGGCAACATTTGCTTCCCTTCTGCCCTCTTTTGGAAGCTCACAATGTTCCTCAGAGCAAACAGGGCCAGATGCTGGAGCACTGAGCCTGCCAGGCACTGCCAGCAGGGTCCTCGAGGGGCATCAGCATTTTAGGGTGGGGATGGGGCTCCAGCCATCCTGGCTTCCTGTCCACGGAGCACGGCAGGGGGGCAGAGCCAGGTCCAGGCTGGGTTGCCTGGGCTTGTTCCCTGCCCGAGGAGGAGCAAGCTTCCCACACTGCACTCCGGGATCTGAGCCACATCAAAGCCCCATCCAGGCCTGCGGCTAAAATCGCTGGAGGTGTACACACATTCCAGGGTGTCTTGGCAGGGAGGCTTCCCAGGAGGAAAGGAATCAGGAGGTGCTGGCTTTCTGAGCAGGACACATTTGCAGACCAACAGCACGGATGCAGTCCACGAGGCTGAGGCCTGGTCCTGGCTGCATGGCAGGGGTGGGGGCGATTGGGGAGGTGGTGGGGATTGGGGGGGTGCCAGGGCTGTGGGAGTGGTGTCAGCGGTGGGCTCGCTGCAGCGCCCCCTGCTGTTGGTTCTGAGTGATGCTATCCTTTCCCACCTGCCAGGGTAGGATCTGACCTCCAAGTGCCCCCAGCCCCAGCCAGCTCAGCCTTCAATCCTAGCTTTGCCCACACTCAGCCCCCTCAGCCGCTACAGGAGGGCAGGGATTCAAGCAACTGGACAGCAAGGCATTCAGCAGGGACCAGTTTTGCTAAAAAACATACAGGAAAACGCCTCTTTTATAGTTGCAATGCCCCAAACGAGAGCAGAGAATAGTTCCTGTCACCTTCCCAAACACCCAAGGAGACCAACACATGTCTGCAAAGGGCTGAGTGGGGGGCTTTGGGAGTTCTGTTGCCCACCCCCCTTTATTCCCTGGGTGGGGGTGGCCTCGTGTTGGTACTTGTGTGTCTGGGCCTGTGTAGCCTGGAGGTCTCTGTAGGGTCTAGGTGGCTGCTTCTCAGGTGGGAGGGGAGCTCCCTCCTCTGGACACCTCGGCTCTGCACCCAGGTGTCTGCCCTGCTCTTGAGCTCAGCCACTTTCCAGCACACAGAATTCCCAGACAGACTCTTCTCTTCTCTCTGAGTAGAGCAGCCATGGTGCATCTTCTCAGGGGACCCATCTGTGCCCGGCACACCTGTGACGGAGCTCGAGTGGCCAGGCATATCCATTGTGGTCCTGAGGGACTATACTTGCTGTCCAAGATGGAGAAGGTGGGGCTGCGCTGGTTGGCGACAGTCTCTGGCCTATGTGCCCCTGAACTGCCTTATGCTGAGACTCCCAGGCCCTGTTGCTTGGGATCCCATCGTGCCAGCACACTGCCAGCTTAGCACAAGCACTTGGCCCTCTTTGTGTGACAGAGCTTATGCAATCAAGCAGACTTTTTACTGCATTTCCCCTTTGCCTATAAAAATTAGAAGCAATTGAAAAATTAAGGTGATATAAAATACAATGCAATAAAACACAACATCTTGTAAATTTAACGCACTTAAGGCAGAAGTAGAAGCTTCCTAGGCAGGAAGAAGTTTATCTGGCCCCCTCGAGAGGTTGCTCCTTCAGCAGCCACAGCTGGTGCTATCCAGAATGAAGACACTACTCCAAGAGAGCTGGACCTAAAAGGAGAGAATTAAGAGTCTCGTTGTCTTTTAAAAAACTCTCTGAATCTGCTGTGTGTGCTCCAAGGTCTGTGTCTTCTTGCTCAGACAGCTGGGGACAGTCCACACCCTGTGCCCAGCTGAGCCTCGGGTCACCCACTGCCCTGCAGAGGAAAACTCCTCAGGAGAGGAGGGCAGATGCCGACCTGCAAGGCACACTTCTGCAACAGGAATAAAGATAAAAAGGAAATGCAAGCAAAAGGGCCAGGGCAGACCCCAGAGACGTGTCTGGGACATGGGACATCTGGGCAGAAAATGCCTAGCAGAGCTGACAGGAGCAGTGTCCCCCTGAGGACACTCTGACAACCTGGCACACACTTCAGACCTCCCTTCTGAAAGGCTCACAGCTGACAGTTTGTCATCGTGTCATTCATAACGCACGGCTCGTACCTTAACTCCCTGATGAAAGTGTCAGGTGCTTCTACTTTCCCCTGGCTCTGGCCTGTGCCCGCTCGGCCTCGCTGCCTCTCCTTTCTACATTCCTGGCGACCCCTCCTTTTGTCCCAGACTGTTACCTCCCTTCAGGAGCAGTCCTTGGGGCTTTCCTGATATTTTGACCATGGCTCTATTTATTTGGAACAGGGAATCAATCCTCTATAAAAATGGGCTGGCTTTAAATCATTGCAAGTCCTTGGGATCCTCCCACACCACCATCCATGACCAAAAGGTAGCAACTCCCTGAACTTTCTCAACGGGCAGCTGAGGCAGAGGGTCTGGACCTCATCCTCACCTGGACGGTCAATCCACCCTCCCTCTCAGGGAGGCCCACAGACGCGCTCACACTGCCCCCTGCCGGCCACTGCTGCTCACCTCTCCCCTTTCTTAGCTGGCTTTGGCCGGAGGGGGCGTGCACTTGACCCTTTCACAGCTAGAGAAATTGTTCCTTACTCCATGAAAGAAAGCTGAGGAATCCTCAACCAATTCCCAGGGTTTCTGGGGAGTAAGTGAGGTTACACAGGCTGTAAGCAGAACTTGTCCTGGCAAGTGAGAGCCCAGGTGAGCTGTCTTCTGTCACTGGACACTTGCAGAGCACTCAGCAGGAGCTCCACGCTGCACTCCCCCCGTGGCGTCCTAGAGAGCCTGAATCAGCCCTTGTCCCTCAAATGGTTCTCTGGGAGGCCACTACCAAGTGCGGCACGCAGACCTGCCTCGGCCAGTTGGGGGAGCTAGGAAGATCAATCAGCAGCACACGCACTGTCCCCAAAGGGCAGCGATGCAAAGATTTTGTGGGCCACTTATGTCATCCTCCAAAAACTGTGGTCATGGTACACCCTGTTCACTGCACCATCTGATACACGCCTCGTCTATGCTATGTGCTATACATGAGTGAAGAGAGAAGAGAAAGGGGATTTGGTCTGTCACCTCCCTCACCCTCCTGGGCCACCCTAACCCAAGACACATCAATGAACTGTCCTGAATTTGCTCCATTCTAGAACATACACGAGTGTCCAGAAAGCAGGTTATCTGGAAATGTGCACCTTATGTTTTCCAGGGTGGGCAAGATGGACTCTGGCTTCTCTGGAAATCTTGGAAAAAGTCAAGGTAAAGCTCCTCCTCCCACCTGGACATCAGGCATGTTGAGACAGCTGGGGGGAGGTGAGAGCATTGTCCACTGAAAATATGACAAGAGCCACAAACAGGAGCCACTGATGGCATGTAGCACTTTCTAGCAATCACATTTTTAAAAAAGTAAGAAGGGGTGGCACCTGTGGCTCAAAGGAGTAGGGCGCCGCCCCACATACCAGAGGTGGTGGGTTCAAAACCAGCCCTGGCCAAAAACTACAGAAAAAAAAAGTAATGAGGCACAAAGTTTAATAATTTGCAAATATATTTTCTCTAACCCAATATATCCAAACATTATCGTTTCACCATGTATCCGCATCAAAAATTATTAATAGAACACTTTGATTCTTTGTTTTGTGCTGAGTCTTTGGAAGCCAGTGTGCGTTTCACCCTAATGACACCTCTAGATCAGACCAGCCATGTCTCAGATGCTGAGGGACCACAGGAGGCTGGTGGCCTTGGATGTGACAGCACAGCTGCACCCTGTGCCTGGCGAGGCCACCGTCTCTCATCGTGACCTCAGAAGACAACCCAACTCTACCAACATCTAGCTGGTGCGGAGAAAGTGTTCTGGACAGAAAGTTTTTGCAATTCACAACCACGTACTTCAGTCCAAATTGTATGTCATCTCATAAAGATCAGCTTTGTGCTGGAGAGAAATGTGTGGCTTGAACTCAGGTCTCCAGACGTTCCAGTATTCTCTCCTTTCTCAGCATGCTATGGTGTGGGTCAGCATCGAGGGCCCAGACTTCTAGAGTCCACTTGTGAGTTCTGGCAAGTCACTCGGCTGGCTTCGACATCCGGAACTCAAGCATGTCGCACTAGCCCAATGCTCCCTAAAGTGTGCTCTGGGGCCTCCCTCATCCTTTGACATAGTAACAACTGTTACATTAAAGAAAATGTCTTATGGACAGAAACTCCTCTGGCTTGATGTTTCTCTCAGCCCCTGTGACATGCCAGCATGAATTTCCCTCCGGCAGGCAGCCATAGAGTAAAATGAGGGCCCCGACCTTGTTGGCCCTGGAACGTGGTCTCTTGGGGCATCTCTTCTCCAGCTGGAGGGACATCGGGTGTCACGAAACCAGGATGAGGAATACTGGGCCAGAAGTTGTCTGGACATACTGCTCCTCTGATACGCCAGGGTCACTGGGCTTTGTAAGTTGGAGTAGGGGGCACACTTAGATCCAGTGTCAAGGAGAATGCCCGAGTGCGTTAGGGCCCTGGGACTGTATTAACAAATTACCAAAGTCTCTGGGCTTTATAACAACAGAAATGTGTTCCATTATGATTTTGGAGGCCAGAATCCTACTATAAGGGCGTTGGTGCCTTGTCAAGGCTTCTCATGGGGAGGAGCACCCCTCGCCACCCACCCGGTGTCCGTGGCCGCTGGCGGACTGTGGTGCTCTTGGTCTGTAGACACGTGTCTGCCTCCTTCTTCACGTGGCTGTCTGTCTCTCCCCATCCTCGCTTCTTACAAGAAGCCAGTCTTTGACATTAAGGCCCAGCTGGGTGAGCCAGGATTGCCTCAGCTCCAGATCTTTAACCCAATTACATCTGCACAGGCCCTGTTACTAAATAAGCCACATTCTGAGATTTGCAGGCACAAACATTTCAGGGGGCACACAATTCAACCCCAGCACCAGTGAATCCCTGTATTTGAGAAAAGGCAAAAAGGACAGAGCTGCCTCACACTGGAGAGCTTGCTGTTTGTAGAAAGGTCTCTCCCATCGTCCGATTCTAGCCTGTTTCTTGAGCCCTGGAAGAACACAGGTACTTGCCGAAGCCTCTCTTCAGCCCTGCCTGACTCCTGGTTCCCCCACAACCCCTCTTATGTGGTTGGGAGGCCTGGGTTTGCTCAACTGACACTCTCACAGGGTCTGGCCAAGCTGTCTTCTTTTGCCGATATCACCAAGTTGCACAGGATGTTGGTGCCATATTGACAAAGTGGAAGTAAAGGGCTCAGTGTGAACAGAAAGGGCTGGTGGCTTTCATTTGCTTTGCTCCTTGGTTACAGCAGCTTCCAGAGGTTATATCTGATGGGGCTCTGTATGACACAAGTATTAGCTCAACCTGTGCTTTGAAGGGAAGATGCCTCCACCCTCATTCCTGGGACCCCTGGGAGTGGGCTGGTTTGATCTGTGCAATGAGCAGGTCACAGAGGACCAGACAATCTCTCCTCTCTGCGCTGTCTGAGGAGGGCTTCCCTCACAGTGACAAAAAGGCTGCAGTGATTCCAAACACCACGTCTTCATATTACTACAAAGTATCATACACTGGTGGCTGAGACCACAGACTCATGGGTTCACAGTTCTGGAGGCTGGAGGACCACAGTGTCATCAGGATGGACTCCTTCTAGAGCTGTGGTTCTCAGCCTTCCCAATGCCGTGACCCTTTAATACAGTTCCTCATGTTGTGGTGACCCCCAAACATACAATTACTTTTGTTGCTACTTCATAACTATAATTTTGCTACTGTTATGAATCGTAATGTGAATATCTGATATGCAGGATATATTTTCATTGTTATAAAGGGCTCCTAACCCACAGGTTGAGAACCACTGTTCTAGAGGACCTGAAGGGGAATCTGACCCAGGCTTCTCCGAGCTTCTGGCAGGTGCAGGTGACCCGACTGTTCCACCTCTGCCTGGTCTTCACATGGCTGCCGTCCAGCGTGCATGTCTGTCTCGTGTCTAAATTTCTCCTTTGTATAAGGAAATTATGTTGGACTGGAGGCCACACTACTTGAGTGTGACCTCTTCATAACCAATTACATAACTTTGTGTGTGTGTGTGTGTATAATATATACACAGGGTGGCCATAAAGTTTGTGTGCAATTTAAAAATAGTAGTTGTTTATTTTAAATTGCACACGAACTTTATGGCCACCCTGTGTATGTTCTCATATGTGCAAGCACACATATTTTTTACTAAAAATCATAAAGGAAAAGAAAATGCTTCGTCTTAGCCCATAGTTGCTAAAGCTTTGATAGTCAAGAGGGGTTGGTTGCAGGGAGGTTCTCTGGTGAAGGGGTGTCTGGTTTGAGAGGCGGGTGGTGACCCAGGACTTGAGGGAAGCCAGCAGCAGGGGAGGGTTCCAGAAGCAGAGCCACCATTTTGCAGTAGCCCCAGGAGGCAGGCAGAGCCGGGATCTCCCAGGAAGTGGGGCCTTTGCTGGCTCAGAGGCTGAGAAGCTGCTGGTGGCATCTGGGTTTGACTCTTCATGGTCGTTTGTGACCCCTGTGCTGCTGGCAGAGGAGTTGAGATGGAAATGTTACCAGGTTCCCCGAGGGGGTTAGAGCAGTGGGACGACTGAAGACCTTTTATCTTGCTGGGGAGTCGCAGACACTCACGGCCCCCCAGACTGCATGGAAGACCCACACTGTGTCCTGAGCCCCAGTGCCCCTGCCGGCTCCAGGCCCGATGCCTGTCCCACTTGCTCTCTTACCCTGTACCTGTCCCTGCCGGCCATCCTCCTCCCCACTGTCGCCTCTGAGTCTCTTGCCTTCAGCCTCCTTCCCTGCAGCCTCCGTTTCTGAATCTGAACACGCATGTGTATGTCTTTATCATCTAACTCCACTCTACGTGCACATAAAGATTGTCAGATTGTGAGATCACGGGTGCACCTGCCCACAGGAGGAGAGAGACGAGGGAGATGGGGGGCACGTGGACAAACCCCTTGCCCCGCAGAGGCCTCCTCTGCTGATTCCTCTGTTCATGCATTCAGCTTTCATCATGCCCCTCCCAGAACCAGGCCCCGTGCTGACCAGGAGTTTGGATGTGCGTGACCTCAGTCCTTGCCTGCAGGGAGCCTGTCATCCACCTGCAGACACAGAGCAGCGTGGGAGGTGCTGCAGGAGGGGACCTTCTTCATGGGCTTCCAGGAAGGCTGCTGGGAGGAGGCTCTGTGTCCATGTCCCTTCTCTTCAGCCATTGCATTTGGACCCCACCCTACTCCTACTTGATTGCATCTGTGAAGACCCTAGTTCCAAATGAGGTCACCTCCACAGGTCCCAGGGGTTAGGACTTATCTTTTTGGGGACAGCATCTGACCTTTGCTGCAGGAGAGCAGCCTTCCCACAGAAAGAGAACAGCGTCAGGCTTCCCTTCCTCCCCGCCCAGCACGCTGGAGCCATTTGCCAAAACAAGAAAGTTTCCCCAGGGAAAGGCAGTGATGAGAACCCTCCCAGGGAATAGCTGTGAAACCTCAAGAATGCCAGGCCCCAGACTTCCTTAACCTGAGACAGTGAGAAATCCCAAATCCATAGCATCCCCAGAACAGGGCCCCGGGCGACTGATGTTTTCTATCTCATGTCAGGCTCTAACACGCTTAGGATCCCAGCCAGCCAGCTTTTAACCCCTGCCAGCTCTGCGTGCGCCCCGAGGCTTCCAGTCCTCGGGGCTCCTCCCCGAAGTCAGCAGCTCCAGTTACCTGGCTCTGTGCAAGAGCCACTGGCCCAGATCACAAGTGCCCAGGATGTGGGCCTTCCCTGCGGGGCGGGCCTCACCCCTGGATAGGAGCTTTGGACCCGGGCCCTGCATGCAGCTCTGTCCCGTCCCATTGCCTGTTCACGGCCTGGCATGCCCAGGAGGCAGCCCGAGATGGTCCCAGCCTAAAGAGGCAGGTCCATGCTCAGATGGGACCGATGGAGAGATCACGGGCCAGGGTCTAGTTCCTGGTCCTGGCAGGTCGGGTAAGTTACTGCCACGGTGGGAGGCCGCACCATCAGTTTCAGAATCAGCCTCAGTCTAGGATCTAGCCAGCTCCGTCTCTGTCCAGCTTCAGGAACTCCCAACAGTTCGTTTTTGTCATCTGTGAAATGGGACCATGAATACGCAGGGTAGTGGGGGGTTGAAAGAAAACCATGCAAGGAAGGCTCTCAGCAGATGGTGGCTGTAACTTTCATTATCCTTGGCCTCACTGTCCTCACTTGCAAATTGAGTACAATAACCTCCGGATCCCTTCCAGGTCTCTGCTCCTACTTGCTCCCCCAACCCCACCCCAGGCGACCGTGCAGGGCCTGCCTGCTCTGAACTGGCAGGCACAGGTGGTCTTCTGCTCACAGAGCCCCCAGGCCTCTGTCCACACTGTGAGGACCATCCTGTTCCTCTAGGGCAGTGGTTCTCAATCTTCCTAGTGCCTCCTAATGCCACGACCCTTTAATACAGTTCCTCATGTTGTGGTGACCCCCCCAACCGTAAAATTATTTTCGTTGCTACTTCATAACTGTAATTTTGCTACTCTTATGAATTGGAATATAAATATCTGATATGAAGGATGTATTGTCATCGTGGCAAAGGGATCGTGACCCATAGGTTGAGAACCGTTGCTCTAGGGCAAGCCCCTGGCCCTGGCCGGCCTGGTGGGCTGAGGCCTGGAGTCACGTGGGGCTGTACCCCAGGCTCAGCGCTTGGCCGCCACCCTGTGGAAAGTTGCAAGAATGTTTGAATGAGGGGCCTGGGTGTTCATGTTGCATTGGCTGGTCCTGTACTGTTCTGAAGGGATCAAAGATTCCGGACAAGCAAAAGGAGAAAAGAAGAGAGAAGGAAGGGAAAAGGCTGAACAGAGCAAACTCCCAGGCCTGTGCGGTTGTTCTGGTCTTAACACGGGGAGGGAGGGGTGGGAGGGTGGGTGGATGGGTGGGGTGTGAGATAAGGAGTGTAATCTACACCTTGGGAGGCCTGGCTGCAGGGGCGGGGGCAGGGCCTGAGGGCGTCACAGGGTAGGGAGCCCTTTGTGGTGGGGCCATCGCCAGAGCATCTTTGCCAGGGCCTTAAAGAGTAATGGTCAGCAGACTGAACCGAGTGTGTCGCTGCAGGGTGGGCCTCGTGGATCTCCCACAACCTCCTCTGACTTCCCCCATGTAGGCTGGCAATGCCCTTCTGTGTGCCCTCTCACCGTGGTCAGAGTCCAGAGTTCCAGCCCCTGCCCCCTGGGGTCCTCCCTGCTACTCCCGAAGGGAAGAGCAATGCCCCCCTACATAAACTCCACTGGCCCCCGTTCCCCCCATAAAATCCACAGCTTCCTCCCTGGGTCCCAGGCTCCATCCCCACCCACACCCTGGGCCTGCAGGGTTCCTGCCCCAGTGGCAGAGCCTAGACTGACCCCAGTCAGGGCTGGCCATTGTGGCTGCTATGGCTGCATCACGTGGGTGCTAACTTGATTGCCTCCGTTTCCTAATATCAAACTTATGTGTATGTTCATTTGAAGGTCTCTTGAAACTTTAAAGAAAAGACAAAAACTTAAACCCTCCATAATCTCACCACCCAGAGAAAACCTCTGGAAGAGGCAGTGTCTTTTCTCTGCTCTCTGAAGGCACGAGTGACAAGTGTGCCCAGGGTCCAGTCCTGCCCCCGTCCCTTGTCGGCACTGCCGCAATGCCCAGCCCCACCCACAACCGCCGTCCCATAGTCCATTTATGGGGTTTTCAGGCTCTGCCCCAGGCAGGCGCAGGCACAAGCTGGTTCTCCTCAACCTTATAAGATTCATGGCTTTTAGCTGTTGGTTTGGGGGCTGTTAGGCGCTGCTTTAAATTGTTAAATATGGCTTTCAGAAGTAATGTTTTAATGTGTGTCTGTGTGACGTACAGCCTTGCTGTAGTACAAACACACATCGTGTGGTGGCTCTCTGATGGGGCATGTTGTGGCTGTCCCCTCCGTCCTCTGTGTCCCCCTGTGGAAGCCTGCCCATGGCTGTGCCCATGGCTGCACCCGTGCTGGCTGCGGGTACCAGGTGCTCCCTGGGTTGAGCTCTGCTCCTGGACTCTAAGCCGAGATGTCCCAGCAAGGGCCAGTGACTTCACTTCATGGGTGGAGTGCCAGCCTGGGGCCCATTTTCAGATCACAAATAGAACAAAAAAGGGAGAGAAAAGTCAGGAGAGAGGAGAGCTGGGGAAGGTTAAATACAAATGGGACAGAAACGTCCCTGCGTTTGAAAGGTGAGGCAAAGGGGGTGGGGCAGGAGGAGGAGGGGACAGAGGCTCTGGAGGTGAGCCCAACCCCATCAGGCCTCCTCAGCACGCTGGCCTGCGGGCTCCTTCTGAGGACCCAGCAGCCCCTTTAAACTGCACCACAACTCCGGGGATGTCATTGTCATCTCTATTTTCTGTGGGAAGAAAGGGAGAACCAGAGAAGTTAAGTGACTTTCCAGGTTACGCAGCTCCTGGGGACAGAGCTGGGGCTTGTACATCCTCTTGTTCCCTAAGTTACAGACGGGTGGGGGGCAGGAGGTTTGCTGAGTACTTCACCCTCGGGAAGGGCTGGAGGGGCTGGAAGCACTGGGGGGGCAGTGGGGGGCTGCTGTGTGAGAACCACTCGAGGAGTGTCAAAGCAGGTGTCTGGGAGGGGTGGGTTTATGGGGCTGGGCTCTCTGACTTCACGCAAACACCGGCAGCTTACGGAACAGAAGGGCAGTCTTCCGCTGCCTGCAGAGTCAGAACATTTAGGGAGGACATTTAAGACTCGGAGGAGCCAACAGGACCACGTGTGCTCAGGATGAGACCTTGGTTTTCTCTGCATCAGGTAGGGCTCCGTCCAGTGGGACACAGGCACAGCCCTGGCCACTCATCTGCCTCCTTTCTTTAGCTGCAAGTGCTCTGGCCAGGGAAGTTGCCAGACTTTCCCAAGAGAAACTAGGATTATTTTCCTCCAAATATTCGGCCACCTCCAAAGCTCTAGGTAGCCTCTCCAGGGCTTGGCTGGTGTCAGGCCAACAGAACAAGACAAGAGGCTTGTGGCCTCCCTCGGCCACCCATAGCCTGTGGCTGAACACGCAGCTCTGCAGGCTGCTGGGGCTCTGCACTCGGTAGCTAGCGCCGCAAAACAAGTTAACCCCGATTGTAGCGGTTCAAAACATTCATCATCTCAGGTTCTATGGGTGGAGATGCTGGGCGCAAGGCCAGGTGTAGTGCCTCGCACCTTTAATCCCAGCACTCTGGGAGTCTGCAGTGCATGGATTGCTTGAGCTCAGGAGTTTGAGACCAGCCTAAGCAAGAGTGAGACCCCATCTCTACTAAAGACAGAAAATTAAAAACCTAGCTGGGCATGGTGGCACATGCCTCGAGTCCCGGCTACTTGGGATACTGAGGCCAGAGGATCGCTTGAACCCGGGAGTTTGAAGTTGCTGTGAGCTGTGATGATGCCGCAGCTCTCTACCCTACAGACTGATACTTGCTCTCTAAACAAAAACAAAAAACTCTGGGTACAGCTTGGCTGAATCTTCTTCTTGGGGGTCTCAAGATTGCCGTCAAGTTGCTGGTGGGGTTCACAATGTTCTGGAGGTTCGACGGGGACTGTGCCCACTTGCCAGCTGCCTTAGCGGCAGCTCTCAGAGTTCTGTTCTGTCAGCCTGGGGGTCTCAGCTCCTTGCCATGTGGGCCCCTCTGACACAGCCCCCTTCTGTGCCAACACTGTGAGCTGAGGAGGCCACAGGGAGTCCCACAAGCCAGAAGTAGAGTATTATTTTTTTATTTTTTTTGAGACAGAGTCTCAAGCTGTCACCCTGGGTAGAGTGCTGTGGCATCACAGCTCACAGCAACCTCCAACTCCGGGGCTGAAGTGATTCTCTTGCCTCAGCCTCCCAAGTAGCTGGGACTACAGTCACCTGCCACAACACTCAGCTATTTTTTGCTTATAGTTCTCATTGTTGTTTGGCAGCCCCAGGCTGGATTTGAACTCGCCAGCCTCCTGGAGCCTGGTCAGCCAGCCCTGCACGTCTAGGGCGGGTCAGCTGGAGGTGACAGCAGAGTGTGACATGCCTGGTGCTAACCGTGGGCCTGAGCTTAGTGCTTTCTGACCCTCGTCCACCCCCAGTGCCCTGTGGGTCTCTGCCCTGCACATCCGACAGCACAGAGGAGGTGAAGGGCTCTCCCAGCATTATGGGGGAGAAAAGACCACCAGACAAATAATCTCCAAAATGCCAACAGGGAGCCTTGATTTAGACTGGCCAGCCGGCTGTCTCCACAAGTCTCTGAGACGTCAGGGGACAGCAGCCAGGTTTAATGCACAGCTTTCATAGGTTGGATGACGCAGAAAGGAAGCTGCAGGACTCCACGACCGGCACATATGGCACTTGTGGTTACTTGGTAAAGCAAAATAATAGCTAGATACAAAAATGTTTTAAATATCAGTGGGGTGAGCATGGCCTTATCCTGCCCGTGTGTTCCATGAGGTCAGCAAGGCCTCATCCCGTGAGTCCCCTGCTCAGCCTCCCCTCCCATCCCTGTTTCCTGGGGAAGGGGAATGGACGCTGGGCCCCTGGCCCACCAGGCCACCATCTCACCAGGACCAAGGAGGGGCAGGGCTGGACACTAAGCCCTGTGCTCTTGAGTCCATGTGCTTGGTCCTAATGCCAGCCATGATCTTGTTCTCTCCCACAGCAGAGTGCTCTGCTGTAGGTGGGCTTCCTGGAGGAGGTGGGGGTGGGCACAGTTAGGGAGGGAGGAAAGGTTTGTGACCTAGCAACCTGGATGAAGGACATGCCACTGGGGAAACAGCAGGTGCCAAGATGAGGCCCCTGGATGCTGAGCTGGGGAGGCAGAGGTGTGGCTGTGCTGTGAATTCCACCTGCCCAACAATGGCCCAACATTTTGGGTAACAAAATGCCCAACAATGGCCACACTGCTGTCACTACTACCCTGGAGGGCTCCTCCCGGTCCAGCCTCTCAGGGCGTCATCACGGGCACTTGCCCCTCTCAGCTTGCAGGCAGGATGACCCACAAACGCGGGTGGAAACGCACTGGTGTTAGCATCAGTCAGGACGTGGATGCTCAGTGAGGCCCGTCCTGGTTGTCCCTCCACAACGCCAGAGCTGACTGTGGGTCTAGAGTGACTCTTCCCTTCCCTGTCTGTCCAGGGCCTGTCTTTCTGTTCCTTACAGCCAAATGTTTCTCCTGCACAGGTGGCAGCAGATCCCGTTAGACGTCAGTTTTCTCTCTCTTTTGCTTGTTCTGGTCAAGAGCAAAGAGGTAGAGTTGGGCCAGAAGGCCGTGGGGTGGGCAGGACAGTGGTGGTTTGCCAAGGGGACTTTCCCTGGGCTGTGCACTTGTGAGCCACGTGTGGAGCTGAACGGCACTGGCTCAGAGCCGCAGGGTGGGGGGCACGTATGCGCTCCCTGTGGGCGCTGTGACAAAGCATCACAAACTGGGTGGTTTAATACAGCAGAAATTGGTTCTCTCACACTTCTAGAGGCCAGAAGACTATGATCAGTGTCACTGGGCTGAAACCTAGGTATGGGCAAGGCTGGCTCCCTCCTAGGCTCCTGGGAGGCACCTTCCTGCCCCTCCCAGCTTCAGTGGCTGCTGAGGTTCCTGGGCTTGTGGTCACATCGCTCCAGTCTCAGCCTCTGTGGCCAGATGTCCCTCTGCCCCTCTCCCATAAGGATGCTGTGACTGCATTTAGGGCCCACCAGGGAGACTCAGGGGCATTTCTCCATCTCAAGATTTTTAACTTAATCACATCTGCAAAGTCCTTTTTTGTCACACAAGGCCGTTTTCACAGGTTCCAGGAATTGTGGCATGGATGTCTTCCGGGGGCCACTGTTCAGCCTCGGACAGATGGTTGTTGCAGGACAGAGATGCCCTTGGCTGTGCTATCTACTCTGAGGACCCTCTGACCTCTGTCACCCACTCCCGAGCCCAGGGTCGCAGTTGCTAGGAGCCCGGCTTGCTCTAGAGGGCTGTCCTGGTGACCAGCGAGAAGCTGGTGGAGGAGGGGGGTGAGTCACCGCGCTGCTGGCACAGTGTGGGAGGAAGGGGGTTGCAAGAAGCCCTGCCGCAGAGCTCCCAGAGGAATTTCACTCTCCTCTGCCCCACCTAGGCGGAGGGCTCCCAATCACAGGGTTCCCTCTGCTAGAGCTGCTCTGACAAAGTACCACAAGCTGGGTGACTGAAAACAACAGAAATGGATCCTCTCATGGTCCTGCAGTGCAGGAGTCAGACATCAGTGTGCCAGCAGGGCCATGCTCCCCCGAAACCTGCAGGGGCGTACTTTCGTGCCTCACCTGGCCTGTGACAGTTCTCTCGCCACCCTTGGTGCCCTTGGCTTGTGGCCAAGTCACTTCAGTCTCTGCCTCCGTCTGCAAGTCTCTCTGTCCACATATCCTCCTTCTTCTTTTTTTTTTTTTAAGATAATTTATTTTATCTTTATTTTTATTAAATCATGGTTGTGTAATAAATGCAATCATGGGGTACGATGTGCTGGTTTTATATACAATTTGAAATATTTTCATTGACCTGGTTGACATAGCATTCATAGTATTTTCTTAGTTATTGTGTACAGACATTTATATTCTACTTTTAGTGGGTTTCACCTGTACCCTTCTAGGATGCACCGTAAATGTGGACCCATCAATTACTCATTACTCTCCCTCCACCCATCCTCCCTTCTCCCCTTCCCTCCTTTGCCCCTTTCCACAATTCTTGTGCTATAATTGGGTTATAGTTTTCTTATGAGAGTTATAAATTAGTTTCATAGTACGGCTGAGTACATTGGATACTTTCTCTTCCATTCTTGGGATAATTTGCTAAGAAGAATATGTTCCAGCTCCATCCATGTAAACATGAAAGAGGCAAAGTCTCCATCTTTCTTTAAGGCTGCATAATATTCTATGGTGTACATTTACCACAGTTTATTAATCCATTCGTGGGTTGATGGGCACTTGGGCTTTTTAACTTCAATAAGATTAGCCCACATCACAAAATCCCAAAACCAGAGACGCTGGAGTGGATGTGGAGAAAAGGGAACACTTCTACATTGCTGGTGGGAATGCAAACTAATATGGTCCTTTTGAAAAGATATCTGGAGAATACTTAGAAACCTAAAAATAGAACTACCATTCGATCCTACAATTCCTCTACTAGGTATATATCTAGAAGACCGAAAATCACATTATAACAAAGATATCTGTATCAGAATGTTTACTGCAGCCCAATTCACATATCCTCCTTCTTATAAGAACACCAGTCACCCTAGGTCAGGGCCCCCTTAATGCCACCTCACTGCATCATATCTGGTTATACCTGCAAAGACCCCGTTTCAAATAAGTTTACGTTCACTGGCCATGAGACCTTCAACATATCTTTTCAGGGACACAGTTGAACTGAAACAGCTCAGTGGGGGACCTGAGACAGAACTCCCCAGAACACCCCCCCACACCCGCTGATGCTATTTGTGAGGGGATAACATCACAATTCAGTCCTGTTCATTTGGGGAATAAGTCACCATGTCCTCAGATATTAATCATGAGCTGTTTGTCTTCAGCTCCAAAGAGGGGCAGGATGGAAATACCAGGGTTTCACCATGAAGGGAACCAAGATCCTGTTGGAGCAAATAAGAAGGCCTCACGAGCCTTTTCAGAGACACCAGTTTACGTGTGGTGTTTGGGTCGTTGGACCAAGAAGCCCAAAGTTCACACCTTCTAATCATCGTGGAGTATCAACAGAAAGGATCAGATACACCAGCCTGAAATTTTGGGGGAGTAGATGTGAGCTGTGGCGGAACCTCAGCTGTGCCACAGCACCTCCCCCTCCCCCTGCCGCCCCACAGCACCTCCCCCACCCCTGGAAAAGCATTTAAGCAACACAGGCTGAAATGCCAACAGTTGTTCCCAGAGACTTGCAGGGTGTAAGAGATCCCCGCTGCTTCTCCTGCTGTCTTGAGCCCCTTGAAAGCACTTTCTGTCTCTTGTGTGAGCGAGTGGGTGATTTGGGGGGTGGGAGTTCGGTAGTTCTTTGCCAGTTTACTACAGAGGATGGCAGCCAAACTCACCTTCCCTAGGGCATTCCTCAAAGTTTCCAAGATACTCGAGTCTCAGGGTGAGCAAAGGCTTATCTAGGATTATTTACCTGGTAATAGAAATGGCTCTTTGAAAAGTCTTTCTGCCGCTCTGTCAACAGTAATGCGAAGTCAAGATGTAAATTATTAACACATTCGATAGAAAAGGACACAGAAGGCCCATTAGCACTATATCACAGTGACCGGTACGATACTATTTTTTCAGTGGCTTAATATAGTTGCGAAGTATAAAGGTTATAAACTTCTAGGGAGTCATGCCAGCCACTACGGCATTTGCATTGCTGGTTACCGATTAGAGAGTAAGCGGCAAGGTTCATATTTCAAAGAGTTTTCTTAACACCCGTTGTCCACTTGACCAAGGAATCTTGCCCACTTGGGTTCTTTCTCAGGATTGAAAACCCTGGTGCCAGCTAGACCCCTTCCCAAAGCTATGCTAGCGGGCTCCTTCCTGCTGCACGGCGATTTTATAGAATTTGTATTTTTTTAAGGCTGTTGTGGCCCCCTCAGTCCTTGTGCTAATAATCAACCAGCCTCAAGTATCACATGGCGGGAACAGAATATTCCAAGCACGTCATTGCCCTTCTCCGGTTGCTAGGCAACTCCTCCTTCACCTGAGATGGACAAAACAGGTCAGTGCAGATACCAGAAAGAAGTCTCTTACTTCAGGTTAGCCTCGCTGACCCTTGGAAGGGGACCAGACAGCGGAGCCTCTCTTGGGGCCACCCACTCCAGTGGCAGTGTTGTCTTCTCTCGGGCTGAGTCCTCAGCTCAGTGGACTTGACACGGTGAAGTTCCCTGGGTGTGGCTGGGTGTGTGTTACCAAGACAGTCCCCAGAGAGGAACCGGCCCATCCCTATCTCGCTCTGGGCCTTCACCTCATCCCAGCAGGGGGCATTAGGTACTGAATAAAGGCGGTTTGGGGGCTCCATCAGTTTCACTGGATACCAACTGAGAAATGTCGCTCAACTGTAGGCAAGGCTCAGAATCCCTGCTACGGTGATGGCGGGTTCAGATGTCCTCAGTCAGCCGAGGGTGGCTGCGGCCTGCACCCCCTCCTGAGGCCTGTGAGGTCGACACTTTGCTGTCTGCAGGAGGCCTTCGGGGCTGCACAGACCTGGCTTTGAATGCCAGCTCCGGGGTTCACTAACTGTGACCCAGACAAGTCAAGCTTTAGGAGGCTTGTCTCTTCTTTCAGAAAGTGGAGAGTAGCTTCTCCTGGGAATCAGCCCAGCAGAAATGCTTGCAGAAGGTACACGAGCAGGGGGGTTTATGATCACCTGCTTGTAGTAGAATCAGTAAGAACAAAGGGAAACAAAATGAAAATAATATTATTTTGTCATATCTGTATCATGACATACAGGCATTAAAACGAAGGCGGTAGAGCTAAGTGTGGGTACGTGGGACGAAGGCCAAGGTATTTTACAAAATGAGCAAATTGATCAAGCGTAAGCTCAATCTACGTGTGGAGAGACACGTGCCTGTTTTGTAATGTTGTACCTCAGCACTTACACAACTTTGAAAGAATGTAACAGTGTAGAATTATGAATAGCATTTATCCAATACTTAATCTATGGTCAACTGATTCTACTTATATGAAAAAAGACAATTACTGACTTGTTCACGTGAGAGTACAAAGTTCACACACAGTATGTGGCTGGTGCATCTCTTAAGTCTCTTTTAGTTTATAGCTGTCCTCTCCTTGTCCTTATATGCCGTCTATTTGTGGAAGGCACCCCGTTATTTGTCCTGGGGAGTTTCCTGCATTTTGGATTGGCCTGTTGTGTTGTTAGGTGTTGTGTTAATTGCCCTCTCTTTATATTTATTGGGAGAAGATCTGCAGACTGGCTGAAATTCAGGTTCAACTCTTTGAGCCAGGACACTTCACAGAGGCATTCTGGGAAGCACAAGGAGGTGAAGGGTGTCTGCGGGGCTCCCTCCTGTGGATGCCCATGTGACCCCTGGGTGCGGGGGGTGCCCCAGCAGCCTTCCAGCCATTAGTTAGCAGTCAATGAGAACCACTGCTTAGCATTATTATGCCAGTGGGCATTGCAAAATGACTTTCTAAGTCACTATTATTGGCTGGAAATCTATAAACAAGATTTTTTTCTTCGAACACCTATTTGCTTACCCCCAAATGCTATTTATAGAGGAAATGCCAAATACATGACTTATCCTGCTTTTTGAAATCCATTTTCAGAATAATTTTTGGTGGGCTAGTAACCTCCAAAGATTTCCAATTACACGTACACACATGCATGTGGAATCACACATATAGTATTTTATTCATAAAATACGTATTTACAGTAGAACCTCTGTAAGGTGGCCACCAAGGAACTGGAACAGACTGGTGGACAGACGGAGGCTGTCACCATAAGGAACTAGGCCTGCTGTCCTGATATGCGTATATGACACATGTCCGGTCTATGAGAGTTATGCCGATCTAAGGAGGTGGTCAGTGCAGGGAGGTGGCCATCTATGGAGGTTCTACTGTATGCACATTAAACCGTGTGTCCCTATGAACTTTTATGTTTGGACTATGTTAGTCTACAGCAGTAATTATTCCTTTGGGGGATGAGATTGCTCCTTCCTCCAACATACTGGCCACATCTTTCTCATTAAGATCAAACAGCAGAGGGTCATTGATACAGCCGCCCAAGGCGTGCCTGCTTCTGCCAAATGCATTGCCGCCCCTCGCGGGGTCTGATGCAGTCAGCCTACGTGTGGCTGCTTGGTTTTCTGGGGGGCTGTGCTGTTCCTGGCGGGTGGGGTGCTCAGCAGCTGTAGCACGGTCCTGGCTGGTGAGTGGAGGCCCACACGGCGGGGCTCCTGCCCCCACGGTTGGCCAGGGAACTCTTCTGTCTATGTGTCTGCTTGGTGCCTCCTCAGTGGTGCATGTTCTCCGTAGGTCAAAATCTTCACTCTGTGCTCATTCCCAGTCATCCACATACCTCTCCCTAGGACTCTCTAGCCCCAAGCCTTCTATTGCCATCCTTCCCAACCCCGGCACTCTGACCAAGCCATTTCCCCCTCCCTGTGAGTCTATGTAGTCTAACCTCGGCCAGCTGTGCCTTTCAAAGCTCTGTGCTGTGGAGGGATTTCCCCCATCACCTTGTCTCAAGGCCATCCCTTCCCAGGGCTGCATCACTACCGGCCTCTTCTTCATGGACAAAGGTGGACGTTTTCCTTTTCCTTGGTCTGGCTGTAATGTGCCCTCCATGCAGCCACAGATTTGGGGGCGCAGGCATAATGGAGGCAGCCACTCAGATCTAGGCACCTGTTCACCTGAGCACCTGATCCCTGGCCTTACTGGTGCATCATTTTACAGCGGACTGCTCCCACGTCTGCTCAGCCTTATGATCTGGTGGCCGGTAAGCTCACCCAATGTCCCGAGTGCAGAGCCTCCGTTACTACCAACACGCAGTCGTGCACCAGGAGCTGTTTTCAGAAGGCACGTTCTTCCCCGCTGAGGTGCAGAATCTCAGGGTCCTGAGTTGTGATCCTCCACTGGGGTTTGCCGCAATCTGTGCACGGCGTCCTTTCCCTCCGTGGATACTCCCCGCACCCCCGGGTCCACTGGCCCAACAGAGCCGTTTACTCTGGAGCCTGGTCTGCCAAGTCCTTCTTTTCTGAGGCTTCACTCGGAGTGGGCATCTGTGCATCACCCGGCATACGGGGTGAAGATGTGTGCTCCCAGGAATACGTGTCACCCGTAGAAGGCAAGATGCCTGGTGGGCATTGTGCTTCCTTCTTCACGCTGAGAGATGCAAGGTGCAGTGATCTATCCTTTACTTTGGAAAGGATGCTCCAGAATACTGGACCTGTAAGAATTTTACCCTGAGGGCAGGCCCCTGGATTTTCTGGAGGGTTTATCTCTAATACTCGGAGTGCATGTGTCTCAGCAAGGCCTCTAACCTACTACTCACTTCTTGTTGGTCAGGACTGAAGCACATGATCTGGTCGATCAAGGGGCCCCGTGTGGTGTCTGCAAGATGCCCTGGGGGTGCAGGAATCCTCCGACGGTGCTCTGTCAGAGGGCGGGACCACTCTCTCCAGGCACACGTTTGTCGGTTTGCTCTGCGTGTGAGCTCTTTGTGATCCTCTTCACACCAGCACTGCCCCGTCCGTGCTTGCTCGCCATTCCTGCATGCCGGTGGCCGCCCCCGCAGACAGGGCACATGCAGCCCAGCACCTGCCAATGGGCCATCCAGTTGTCTGCTGTCAGCTGCAGGGCCTGGCTGGTGGGCAGAGGCCAGACTGGTACATTAAATGGAGGTGTTAGGGGACCCCTCCCTACATCCTTTAGGTTTTTAAGGGGACACTAATTTCTCTATTCTCCAGGTTGCAATGATGTTTTTGAATCACTATCTTGACCTGGGGCTGGGGCTAGGGGAGCAGTTTCAGAGGCATCCAGTCCACCTTCCCTGAGGTGACAGCCTCTCTCTAAAGCCTGATAATGAACATGGGCATGGTACTGACCACTAGCTATGTCTGTTCTGAATATGTGTTCAGGGATGGAGGAAATGACCACCTGGCTGGACCCACTCTGAGCTGGGTGTAGCCAGGGCTCCGCTCCCAGCCGGGTCTTCCCCTGTCCCCCTGTGACAGGGGCCCTGTAACCATGTTTCACTCTTAACTTATACTTCATGTTCTACAGGCTTTGAAGTGTCTGGGGTCCCCGTCCCTGGGAGTGGTTACATGGGCAGATGCTGCAGGTGACCCTTACTGGCATACTTGTCTTGGCTTGAGGGTTCTTCCCTCTGGGTTGGACACCCACACCAAGGAGATTAGCAAACACTGCAAACCACCACCCTGTTCTGGAAAGTCAGAAGCCAGCACAATGCATATTATTAAAATTCTGTACAAAAAAAATCAAAGGGGGATGATTGAGCTATTACCCCCCCAATAAAAAGTCTTGGCCCCTTGCCCAGCTCCTGGATCCGAGCCCGTCCTCAGGTAGGAATACAGTCACTGGATCCCACGCGAGTTACCAAAAGTTTAACAGTCAGCTTGTAGAATTCCTGAATATGTAGCAACCAAGCCTTGCAAGCTGGAGTGAGTGAGCTGGGGCCGGCTTGGCACAGCACTGCTGGCAACAGGGCTGGATGCCGGTCACTTTGCCCCAGGGATTCTGTGTTCCAAGAACCATCTGTAATAACTCTCTGTAGGGCGCATTCCCAGAGGTCCGGCTTCCATCCCACCCCCTGCCACCTTCTTCCTTACTCTCCTTATAGGTAATAGTTATTATTAAGTTTTGATTTCCATTGTTTGTTAATGCAGCCCCAAATCTCTGCATGCATGTGTGTATTTTATTGGTCCCTTTCTAGCACGAAGGCAGCACATTACATATGCTCTTCTGTGCCATGCACTTCCCCCTGGCCGTACGTCCCAGGGAGTGTCCCCTGTAGTGCTCAGAGATGTCCCACGGCTCCTCACAGCAGCACAGTTACCCCACCAGTCTCCCACGGATGGGCACCTCCCCAGGATTTGGCTCTTAAGTATAATAATGCAATAAGTTGATGTCATTTGCAGATATCATAGAATAATTTTGCCAGTGTATCTTTGGAGTCAATTCCTAGAGTTTATCTTATTATTATTTATCAGTAGGTGGTATGGTTCAGATATGGCTTATTTGGCCTCACCAAGTCTCACACTGAAATTTGATCCCTAATGTTGGAAGTATGGCCTGGTGGGAGGGGTTTGGATCGCAAGGGCAGATCCCTCATGAATGGTTGGGTGCCTTTCTCACTGCAGTGAGTGAGTCCTCCTCAGTTTCTGGGAGAGCTGGTTGTTGAAAAGAGCCTGGCAGGTCCCCTTCTCTCCCCCCTGCCCCTCTCTGGTGCTGTGACCTCTGCACCCAGCAGGGCCCCTTTCCCTCCCACCTGAAGTCCCCTCAGGAGCAGATGCCCACGCCAGGCTTCTCCGACAGCCTGCAGAGCTGTGAGCCACGTGACTCCTTCTCGTTATAAATCACCCAGTCTCAGGTGCTCCTTCCTAGCGACAGGACAGTTTAAGATGCTGGTCAGCATATAATTTTGGTAGATTCTATCAAATTCCCTTCCTGTTGGTTTTATGATTTTGCCCTCCCATAAGCAACATCTGAGAACACTTATTTTGTGCATTTTTTCCAGCAGAATGTGTCATCAAACTTTTAGCTTTTTAACAACCTCATAGAGGTGGGAATAGCATCTCAGTATCCTTTCTAAAAATTGGCCTTTCTCTTAGTTTCAGCGAGTCTGAGCATCTTTTCTGTGCACTGCAGTTACTTCCCATCCATTCAATTAATCAGTTGGTCTTTTTCTTCTCTGATCTTTGGCAGCTCTTAAGTATTACAAATGTAGTATATTTGCTGTGGTATGAGCTGTAAATATTTTACCCAATGATTTTTTTTGTCTTACACTTGTGGAGTTATTTTATCATGCTATAAATATATATGCACATGGGTTTATGTGCATATATAATTTATTAGACATACATTACACATGCACATATATATGTGTTTATGTGTGTGTGTGTGTATATAAAGCCTGACAATGATCATGAACTTGCCACTGTGCACGTACATTGGCAGCACTGTACAAACAAATCAGTAAGGTTTCATAACCTTGGTTTATCAGTGTCTCAGAGCTGCGTTTGTCGGGTGATGTGGTGATGTCTTGCCGAGCAGTGTTCATTACTGTGCTTGTGTTATTTCTGTCATGAGAATGTTGGGGCTTTAATTAGAGCAACGAACAAACATTAAATTTATTGTTAAACTTGACAAGAGTGGAAATGAAATCAGGGATATGTTAGCCAAGTTTATGGGGATAATGCCATGAAGAAAATGGCAGTGTACAAATGAATTAAACGTTGTTCTGAGGAGAGAGAAAGTGTCACTGATAAAGAGAAATCAGGGAGCAAGTAATGAGCAGAAGTGACAAAAACGTTGCAAAAAATTTGTCATTTTGTGCACCAAATCATTATCTGACTGTGAGAAGCAGAGCAGACCAAGCAAACAGCCATGGAGAACCAGCTAGGAAAATTTTAACTGAGAATCTTGGCATGAGAAGGGTGTGTGGGAAAATGGTTCCAAAGAAGCTCACTTGGAACAAAAGCAAACGAGAGTTGAAGTTTGCCGAGACCTTGTGGAGAGGCAGGACAATGTTTTGAGCTGTGTTATCCCTGGGGATGAAAGATGGGTGTACCAATATGACTTGAAACAGTGTCAAAGTGCACCATGGAAATCAACCAATTCTCTACAACCAAAAAAGTTCAGTTCCAAATTAAGTGTCAACAGTGTCACTAACTTTTTTGGTATTAGGAGGATTGTTCATTATGAATTTATATCAACTGGACAAGCAGTTAACCCAATTTACTATTTGGAAGTGCTGAAAAAGCTGTGTGAAAAAGTTAGGCAAAGACAGACTGAGCTTTTAGCCAACAACTCGTGGCTTTTGCATCACAACAGTGCACCAGCTAACACAGCACTGTCTATGTGCTATGAGGGAGATTTTAGCTGGTGAACAAACAACTGCATTGCAACACCCTCCCCACTCTCCTGATCTGGCCCCCAATGACTTTTTTCTTTACTCCAAGGCAAAGGACAGATTGAAAGGAAGATATTTGGATGACATCCAGGACAGTAAGGGTAATATGATGACAGCTCTGATGGTCGTTCCAGAAAAAGGACTCCAAAATTGCTCTGAGGGTTGAACTAGGTGCTGGCATCAGAGCACAGCTTCCGAGGGAGGACGTCAAAGGGGACTCTAGCGATATTCAGCAATAAGGCGGATAGCGCTTTTTCTAGGATGAGTTTGGAACTTAATCGTCAGACCTTGTTGTGTGTAAATGTAGAACAAAGGCAGCAAAAGGTTGGTTGAAAAACTCTAAAGTTCATTGATAGCTCTGTCTTTCCCATTTTAAATCGTTTCTTTACTATGCAGTTGAGCCCTTTTCCTAGTAGTGCAATGTAACATCAGAGTAAAGAATTCAGATTGTGTATGAAGCCCGCACACTGTACCCCATCATGGCACTAATGTACACAGCTATGATTCAACAACAACAAAAAAAAGGCAATGATGCTGTTCACTGATTGGATCAAGGTGTGAAGTGCTTTCTTTGTTGAGTGTCAGAAAGCCTGCCTCTGATTCCCAATGGTGCAGACGTTAATTAGTCTCCGGTATTTCAGATAGTCCAGCTGTGAAGGGCCTCAGCACACCATGTGGGTGACCTGTCTGGGCCGCTCTGCCCACCTCCCTGGTTCTGTGTGCTTGCGCTGCTGAGAGCACTTACCCACCACACTCAGGTTACTGGAGCCTCAGGAGTCCGAGTGTTGCACCTCCATCCCACCCGAGGGCAGCCACCAGCCACACTGACAGATCCCAGCCGGCTTCCTGAGTCCCACGCGGGACTCACACTCCAGGCCGTCGTGGGATCAGGCTGTGGCTGAGACGTGGCCCGAAGTCACCTCTGCTGGTGGGTGCCTTCAGCGGCCTCCCCGGAAGCACTTTCTGAATATACCACTAGCCCAGGCGTCCTTGTCTCGGGCCTGCCTCTGGGGACTCACTTCCAAGGCTGTTGCGGGACGGGAGGGATGACGTGCGTGCAGCACCTGCACCAGCCAGATGTCCCTTGTGGGTGAGTGGCAACGCCAGCGTCCCAGCGCCGCCCTACAGTTGACCTGCCCAGCTTACCGCCTGCCCTGGCTCCCTGCCCATGCAGGCCCATTACTCTCCTCCCCTTTCCTCCAGAGTGGCACCCTCAGGGCTCCCGTAATGGCTCCTTCTTTTTAAACCTTCTCTGGCCCCCTTGTCACCAGCTGACATTTCTTCTCCCTGAGGTCCTATGCCACACGTCACCTAGGCCAAACCGTGTAGCTCCCGATTATGGATTGTCCTTGTTCCTACATTGATTTCAGGGATATAAATATGGTCTCTCCAACAGGACACCACACGTGCATTCAAAGCGGACAACCACGTTTCACTCACTCAAGGTTGTATTGCAGCAGCTCTGAAATGAAAACACACCTCCCGAAGGGGGCCTGTCTCAACCTGGTCAGTGCTGGCGCCTCTGCTTGGAGTTTGTAAAATAGTGGAGCCTCTTCCTGCGTGTCTGAGTCTTGGGGAAGTGTGGGGTGTCTAGCACATGTGTGTGTGCACACGTGTGGATGTCGTGTGTGTGTGTGTGGTGTCAAGTGTGCACATGTGTGTGGCACATATATGTGGAGTGTATGTACATCTGGTGTGCATGCAAGTGTGTGTTGTGTGTACAGTGCACAGTATGTATGTGTGTGCGTGTATCATATGCGTAACTAGCGTGTGTGTTGTGTATGTAGGTTAGTGGGGGTGTTTATGTAATGTGTGTAGTTGTGTGCCTCTGTGGTGTGTGTGTGCAAGGTCCTATATGTGTATTGTGAGTGAGTGCACAGCGTGTGTGGTGTATGTGAGATGTGTTTGTGTGTCTTCTCTCGTACTTTGCCCCAAACGTGCAGCCGTGCACACCTGGCTCCAAGCAGACATGTGTGCCCTGGGTGTTCTAACAGCCGCAGGCTAAACCAAGATTTTAGCCTCTGCAAACTTAGTTGTCAGACCTGTGTGTGTGAGTGTGGAAAGATCTTAGCCTCACAGATTTATACATCTGTTAGGGTTTCAAGAGCAAAAAGAAATCCTTTTCTTCAAAGCCAAAAAGTATGTCCTTACTTCACATAGTGAAGAAATAGCCCAGGGAACAGACACCTGCTGTGTGTGAGCACTGCACCCGGAGCTGGAGAAACACCACTGACTGGACGTGCGGTCAGCTGGGGCTGAGACAGACGGGGGCGGACACGGCAGCTTTGGTCTGCCGTCGGAAGATGCCGGCCCCAGGCTCCCTGCCCCCCCCACAGGCCAAGGGGCAGTCAAGACCGTCCACACAGGCAGTGGTGGTGCCACCTGCTGTCCTGTCTCCCGGAAGGCAGCAGTGGGACTGGCTTTCAGTGTTTGCAGAGTGAGGTGGGGGGGGCGGGGGGGGGGACAGACTCACCCTGTGTCGTGCAGGGTCAAGTTTTGTGCGGCTGTCCTCAGGACCATGAGCCTCAGTCTGGTGTTCTTTCCAGTTCATGTGCTGGCACCAGAGCTGACCCCGCAGACTGGGCAGCAGGACTCATTCACCTGGAATGCTAATATTTAGGTTCAGGGTGACTGAGTCCGCACTAATGCCAGATAGACGGGTGTGTAATCTTGCGAAACAGGAAGAAAAACAAAACACTTCTCTGATCAAAATAGTTCTGTGCTGTGGAAACCCCACAACCCCAAACAATACCTGGCCATCTTATCAGTCAGAAACGGTTTTCCAACAAGGTAGTTCTTTCCCTTCTCCCCTTTCCGCCTCTGCCCAGTGGCCATCTTTCCCCCTCAGCTGGGAGACAGCCACATTTAGAGTAAAAACCAAAGGAAATCAAAGACAAACTGAGGTTCAGAGAAGCAGGGATTGTGCCTCTGTGCTGCCCAGCTCCCTGGAGTGTTGCAAACGGAGAGAAACAGCCAAACACCACATGTATAAGAGGAAGGGCTTTATTCACCAGCTGAAGAATTCCAAACAGCTGCACTCCCGGCTGGCTTGGTCTTTCCTTTTTTATTGACAGTCAAAAAGTCCCACCCACAGGTACCCTTCTCATTGGCCAGTTTGAAGCAAGCGGGAGATGCTATTCCAGCTCCTACAGAACTATAGAATTTCACAGAACTCGGAAATTTCCAAGTTCCAGGAAGTTAAGTTTACAAATTCCCAAGAGCTGAGTCAGCATGGAGAGGCCCCTGCAGGTGTATCCTTGTGTCTCCTTGAGAAGACCTGTTCTCCTGGGTCTCACCCTTCTCAGGTACCCTCTCTCAGGCGGAGCCCACAGAAGTCCACGAGCAGCACGCTTCATGCCCTGTGGATTCCAGGGAGAGTAAAATCTCTCGGCTCCTGTCTGGGGCTCCCAGGGATTGTCTGGAGATTCCCTATCAGCAAAAGCAATGCCAAGTGACCAGCCAAAATGTCCTGGTTACTTCTGCCCAGGTCTCCTGTAATAGAATTATAAAGGCTCCTGTAAATAATTTAACATAATTTATGAGCATTCACCTACACATAACACAAACTCTGAGTAATCTGGGTAAATATTTTTGTCTTGTTTGATAAGTCATGTGGCCTCACAGGGCTGAGGTCGAGGCCTGATGATGCCATCAGGGACCCTTGCTTTATCCCTCTGCTTTGCCACCTTAACATTGGCCTTCATGGTCCCCATCATTGCTTCATGGTCACAGAACAGCTGTGGCAGCTCCAGACATTGCTTCTGTGGTTCAGAGAGGAAGAAATGAATGGGAAGAAGAAGGTGGTATGGTACCTGTGTCAGGGAGGTGAAAATTTTCCCCGTAGACCCAGCAGATCACTGCGTGTGTCATATTTGTCAGAAGAGTCAGGCGGCCTCCTCTGTATTCAGGGAGCCTGAAAAGGTAAAATATTTTAGCTGGGTAGGTTATCTGCCTGGACACAATTGGTTCTGTTACTTAGCATGTACTTCACTGGCAACAAATAGTGTCTGCCTTGGTAGGTAACCGAGGAAACCAGACTTTCTCTGCAGGGGTGAGTTGTGTGTTTAAAAAGTGGTAAACTCAGTGTGATGCCGGAGCCAGCAGGTGGGATTTGTGTCTTGCAAAAATTATAGGGTCTTAATGCTAAACTCTCCCACATTTCAGGGAATGTTAATAAGATGTTAACCCCAAAGAGCTGAGAATGTCACTGGAGGGCATCTTTGAGTATGGGAAGAGGGTCTGAGCGTCTGTGAGCCCTCCCCGCCCTGAGGGCCCCACCCTGCTCAGCCCTTGGGAGTGTAACTTCCTTGGCTGGGACTCTGCGGGTCTGTGTAGCCCCAGGCAGTGGGAAAGCCCGTGCCCTCCTAGCAGCACCATTCCAGATCTGACTTCCCTGACCAACTTTTACCCTTTAACATGAACCTACTCTCAGTGTGTGTTTCAGGATGGAAAAAACACAAGGTAAAAAATGGCAAATATTGACACAGTCCTGGTGACGGCCAGCCGAGTGTGGCTGCAGGAGCTCCGGGGCCACAGGGAGGCTCTGGGGTAGTCCCATTCCCACTGAAGGAAGGTGGGGCTCCCTCCCATCTCAGCCCCCCACTCCTCATTCATGGGGGGCTCACGCCTCATTTTCTCTCCAACCTGGGCCTGAGTCCCACCCACACACCAAGAAGAGGGCAGCCTCCTGGCTCAGGAGTGAGTGTCCCTGACTGTGCCCAGGGTTGCACCTCCTTGGGAGCAAAGGACATCAGACTGGAGTCCCTGGGAAAGGTCGGGAATAACCCCTCTGGTGCAGACAGACCCAAGGCTGCCTGGAGATGCTCTGTTTGGCCAAAGACGGTGCTTTTCTCCTGTGGATGCTGAGCCCTGGCCTCCCTCCTTGCATCCTGCAGGGAGCTGTAGGGCAGGTGGGCGGTGTGGGCGCCGTGGTCCTGGCTGTGCCCCTGTCCTGCCTGTCCCCTTCCCTGCTCGGCTTTCTCTCTTCGAATACGGTAGACGTCTGTGAGCCTCTAGCCCTGGGGAGCAAGGTGCCTAAGTGATAAACAGGCAGAGCCCCTGGACTCCCCGGGGGATCTGGGCCTGTCCCCACAATGCCAGGCCTCTGAGGAGGGCACGGGCACCACCCCACCTCTCCCCTGTCCAGAAGCCACCGTGGCTCGTCCTCCACTTCCAGGCGGCGCCTTTTTGTTTTGGTGGTCGGGCCACTTGTGCTGATTCCACAGTGCGACCTCGTTCTGGTCTCCTTTGGAGATGGAAGAGGGAGAGAGGAGATGAGACAGACAGAGGGAGGGAAGGAGAGAGAGACTGGGGAGGGGAGGGACAGGGAGAATGACTGATACAACACAAAGAGAGATTGAAAGAGAGACTGGGAAAGAGCGTTTAAGAGCGAGATGGAGAGAGGGGGATGGGCAGGGCGAGCCCCAGCCTTCCCGCCCAGCACCGCCGCCCCCTGTGCCGGGATCCGCCTCCCTCTGCTGCCTCTAGTGGCTGCTCCGGACTTTGCACGCGCCCCCTGGACTCCCGCTGCAGACAATGGAAGCCACCAGGGTCCTGCCCTTGTGACCCAGCGGTTCCAGGACATCAAGGTGCTCTGGGTCTCTGGTGGCTCCTCCCCCCGGCCCTGTTATGTTTCAGGGGCGGCCATGTGGTGGCACATTTGAGGGGTGAGGTTGCCAAGAGCTCCCCTTTGGAGCAGAATGCCTGGGTGACTCCTCGCAGTGTGATGTGCTGTTTGACTTCTTCCTAAATTAAATCTGAGGAACAAAATACCCACTTTTTGGAGGAGCCCTGATGCCGCCTGGTGGGTATGGAAGAAGCTGTCACGCTTCCCTGAATGGGGGACATCACCCAGCCCGTGGTCCCCGACTGATTCGGACATGGGCTCCACAGCTCCTGTCCCTCCAGGGTGGCAGTGGAGTGCCGGGTATCTCACCTGCATCTGGGAGGGGGAATTATTCAGAAAGGAAGGGGACTAGGTCATTGTCAGTGGGGACGGGGACAGGGACGGGGACAGGGACGAGCTGTTAACAACCAAGTCCTTCTGGCTCTGGGAGAAGTCTTCGTGATCTTGAAGTTCAGCCTCTCACTGTACACATAGAGAAACTGAGGCACAGTTTCTGCCAGGCCCCCTCCCCGCCCTTCCTCTGACACAGCTGGAGGCTCTGCTCTGCTCTGCTCGGCCTGTCACCTGCTGGGTGCTCTGGGGAAAGGGAACCCCCGGCACCCGCAGTGGAAACCCTGCTGGTGCCAGAGCAACAACTGGGATGAGGTCCAGTGGGTGGGCAGGCCTGGGCAGCTTCTCTCGAGCAGCAGGACACGAGGCCTTGAATGTCACTGGGAAGCCTCAAACACCGTGGACTGGGGCCTCTGCCAAGGCTCCAGCTCCACCCTGTAGGGTTTATGGAGAAAGTGGCACAGCCACAGAAGGAATGACCCAGCATGTTACCTGAGGGTTTCCTCAGGACATGGTGGCTGCAGGGAGCACTCCTGATCCCTGACAGACTCGGGCTCCCAACGCCACTGCCCCGAGAAGCCGTCAGGGACAGACCTCAGGGAGGGATGTCTGTTCAGAGACCCCACGTGAGAGGACAGCTGGCCGCTGGCCACCGTGCCAGGCCCTCTCCCCCAGGGGGCTCACGGGGTGGTGCCCTCCAGAGAACTCATCTTGACCTGGGAAAGAGATGGGCCTTAGCACTTAAAAAAAACAAAACAAAACAAAAAAAGAACAAGTGAATCTTTAGGTGAAGAGTGAAATGATTCTTAACTTTCTGGCACTATAATAAACGAAGCTATTAAAACGTACATACTGTAAACATTTTTAAAAAGGAAGGCGATTGCAAATGGGACTTGGGGCAGTCTCTCTGGTGAATTTGCAGGGCGCCCCTTTCTGCAGCGCCCCTCCCCCACCGCCCACCTGCTGTCACTACCGTGTTTGCTCCCTGGTTTCCAAGCAAACTCAGCTAACATTGAGAGGCTGACAGCCCCTGTCCACAGAGTTACTAGAGAACCTGCAATTCCAGGGGAGTTCTGCCTGGTCACTGGGGGTCTCCGTGTCTGCTGCAATGCTCTCATCCCTGGCCCGGGTGTCTCTCTGAGGCCTGCCTGCCCCTCTGACTCTCTCCTGGGCAGCGCCTGCAGGACAGAGCCAGACGCACCATGCATCCGTTCACTCAGCTTCAGCCTCCACTCTTCCCTTCCTGTGCCCAATCCCCCAACCCGATGCTCCTTCCTGGGGGCCTCCTGGCCCTGCCCTAGCTCCACTCCTCCCACCCTGCCTGAATCTGGGGCACGGCCTCTCCCCAGATCACCGCGATGCCCCTGGTCGCACTCTCCTGCCGTCCCTATCCCAGTGGTTCCTCTGCTGCAGTCACTTTGTATGACACTCTCCAGTTTAATCATACTGTGGGACCCAGAGCTTCTAGGACAATGTCAGAATTCCTCATTGGGACCCCCCAGCTCAGCTGTACAAGGTGTGGTATTCAGAAAACACCAGGCAGAGGACAAAGAGAAAGGAAAAAACTCTTCACGTCTTTATAAATGCTCTTAAATCAGAAGGGGTTGTTTGCGGCACAGAAGAAAACTACTTAAAACCCTCACTCTCATGCTGGCCCCAAACCCCAGCCTCTGACCTTGACCCAGCACTGCCCCTTGTCCCTTTCTGGCTGTTCCTCCCCTGAGACCCTCCCTGAAGGCACCAACCACATCCTTGATCTCAGAAGTTTAGCAAAGGGCAGGTGGTTAGCCAGGGTCCCTGGGAGAGAGCCTCACTAATTAACTCCTGCATCTTCTGGAAGCCCAAAATCTCCACCCACACTCGAATGTTGGAATAGACTTTGCTTTGCTTCAGTGCCAGCCCAGAAGACCTTGGAACTTCATGGTCATCCCATGTTCCTTTTATATTCCTTTCCTAGGGTCCCAAACCTTCTCCTGTTGAATACAGGAAGCTCTCATCACTTGGTCTGACCACAGGGTCACAGCCACTGAGGCTGTTCTCTGGACATCACAGAGACAGACATGTCTGTCCACTGCCCAGGGAGCCTTATTCTGACAGCCCAGCCATTTCACTGTGTGCCACCCCAGATCTCAGTTACAAACTGTGACCCACTTAACTGTGCACATCAGGAACTCATCCTGCCAACGAAGAGCAGTCAGGTGGATGAAGCCAGCGCGGGTTTTGTGTGGGCAGAGATAAGAGAACAGGGCTGGGCTAGGCCCGAGACGGTCCCTCAGCATCAGGTACGTCCATTCCAAACCCTCTCCTCCCCACTCCCTGCCCGCAGTGAGGACAAGCTGTGCCACTGAGAAGCCAAAGGCCCCGCTGTGACCCTTCCACAGCCCACGTGCAACAGCAGGGCTCACGTGGCGTGTATCTGCCTGTCCCTCTGTCCAGGCGCCTCCTTTGTTTGGAATTAGCAGGTTCCCTGTCTCTTGTTTGGAGATGTGCAGGTTATGGACAGTGATTTCAGATTGATGATGGCCAGGGACACAGGGACAGCTGCTGCCATGTGACCCTAACTAAGGTGGTGGTCTCTGAGTTTGTCCAAGTGGATGTTTATGGATTGTAAACTGACATATAAATAATTAAAATATGGAATATTATTTGCCTGACTCTTGGAAGAATATATTAATGAGGGAAGAGCATGTGATAGCTAGTCTTCATTTATCAAAGTTTTAAGTGATTTCCACAGGGGGTTATTTGGACTGGCTAGACAATTTGGACTAACAGTCTCAATGAAAGCTGCTATAAAGCTAAATAAAATGTTTCAAAATGTAAAAAGAACTGGAGCCCTAGCAAGGTGGTGCAGCTGTGCAGAAGAAGGCCTAGGAGGAGATGGAAACACAACAAGCATGACCAGCATCGGTGCTGCCTTGTCCCAGGTGTTTGCCACTCGGGAAGGGAAGGCCGTGAAACTGAACAAGGTCAGGTTCAGAGATCTGCAAGTTTAAGGCTTCATAACTCCTGAAACTCTGAGTTGGGAACAACATGGGTCAAACCCTGGGAGAAGGGAAAAACAAAAACTAAACCTGCCCATGTGTGGACTGTCATTCAGCTTCAAGTCTTGTGAGTGGCCCTAAAAATATCCACCACTAAAATTGTAGTAGAGTAATTCCAGGTTGACGGTATCTCCGGGAACCTGGATGAAGTAAGAGAAAATCATTGGTGAGAAAGGGTAACATTGTACCTGGCCTTGAATTATTTCTAAGCAATCTCTCAAATACAATGTTTGGCACTATATCAAAGATAACCAGAAACTCAAGGAGATACAACAAGTGAAAAGAAAAGACACAAAAGTGCTCTACAATAAAATAATTATAAGACATGGTCTCTAAAATAATTATGTTTATATTCAAGGATATAAAAAACAAGATTTAAAACTTCAGTAGAAAATAGAAACATTTTACAAAATGATAGTAGCTATGGGGACAAAATAGAAATTCTAGAACTAAAAATACAATAACAAATTAAGAATACAAGGAGAATGTGTTGGTTCAGAATGGAAACAGCTGAAGAGAGAATTCATAAATTGAAAGATAGTCCAGAAGAAATATACAGATTGAAATAAGCAGAGACAAAAGATTAAAAAGGCAAGAGAGAGGGTATTAGACATACTGGAAGGACTAGAGCTCCAGAAGAAGAGAAAGAGTATGGGCAGAGGCAATATTTGAAGAGAGCTGAGATGGTATTTTATTTTTTCTATTAATTGATTGATTGACTGAGATGGGGTCTCACTATGTTGCCTAGGCTGGTCTTAAACTTCTGGGCTTAAGATCTTCCAAAGTACCTGAGATGGCAGACATGTGTCATCATGCCTGGTCTTTCCCATTATTTTACAGGGAACTGAGATCATGTCCTCCCCCAACCCAGGTTTTCTTCTTAGGAAGCTGAAGTACCTTAAAATTATTCAATAATCACTATCATATAACTAAGAAGTAAAAGCCTCTATTTTAGAGACAAGGAACCAAAAGAACTTAAAGTGTTTCTAAACAAATTTATCTCCAGTTATGACTCTTTAATATGATGGACACATGAATAATTGAAATAGAGTTACTTCTCCATATTCTATTGCTATGTGTTCAGGCACTTTGGGAATGTAGTTGAACAATTCCTCAAGTGCTTGAAAATAGGAAAGCTAAGACAGTCCTCTGAGAGTTAAACATTATAATACAGACTCAGGTGATGAGGGGAAGTGTATGCAAATCTTCCCTAATTACACGGAGTTTCTCCCATGAAAGCCTAACTGGACAGAAACTCAAGGAGATACAATAAGGGCAAAGAACCGGACTGGACAGTGACGGAGCAGTGTCATGTCTAAATCTGATTAGGTGTATGAACGAGGGGGGCAGTTCATCAACCATGAAAATAGTGAAGGGAGGGTCACAGAAACAAACACCAGCCAGGCCTACAGCAGCAAGTCCAGGGGTGAGGACTGGAAAATCTTCCTTCCATGCACTGGACAGTCCTCTCCCGTGAAAGACCCCGGACATCCTGTTCAGCCAACAAACTCCCTTGTTCCGAGTCCAGATCCTCCTCGCCGTTCTCTGGTCATGGTTTGGTATCCTAGGCTATCTGTCTCCACAGGGAAAAAGTGCTCCTTTAGAGACTGTGTACTTCACCATTAACTGTAAGTTTAGCACGTTGATTAATGTGTGTCCACTGCTATGGACATGTCTACTCAGAGGCCGCGGGTCTGAGGCTGCAGGGCTGGGGACCTAAATTTAGGTGAGACAATGCTTCACTGTGAGTTCTCTCAGATTTGTTGATTAGTTTCTGGTTGTAGATTTTTTATCTTTGTTTTCTAAAAGTGGCCTATTTCTGTTAAAAGTTAAAGCAATAGGGCAGTGCCTGTGGCTCAGTGAGTAGGGTCATATACTGAGGGTGGTGGGTTCAAACCCCACCCTAGCCAAACTGCAACAAAAAAATAGCCAGGTGTTGTGGCGGGCGCCTGTAGTCCCAGCTATTTAGGAGGCTGAGGCAAGAGAATCACCTAAGCCCAAGAACTGGAGATTGCTGTGAGCTGTGATGCCATGGCACTCTACTGAGGGTGACAAAGTGAGACTCTGTCTCTAAAAAAAAAAGTTAAAGCAATACAATAATATAAAAGTCTGCACATGATTGTGTATAGCAGCTTTATTCATAGTTGCTAAAACTTGAAAGCAACCACAATGTTCTTCAGTGGGTGAATGAATAAACTGTGGTACAGTCATACAATAAAATAATATTCACTGCTAAAAACACGAGCTATCAAGCCATAAAAAGTGTGGAAGAAACTTAGATGCGTATCACTCAGGGAAAGAAGGTAGACTGAAAAGGCTACATGTTGTCAACATATGATTCCAACTACATGATTTTCTGGGAAAGGCAAAACTATGGAGACAATAGAAAGACCAGTGACTGCAGAGGGTGGAGGGGGTTGGGGGCAGAAAGGGTGAATGGGTGGGCACGGGGGACTTCCAGAGCAGTGAATGATCCTGTGTGATGGTGCGATGGTGGGTGCAAGCCATTGCAGCTTTGCCAAAACTCATACGATGTGCAACACCAAGATTAAAGCCTAATGTGAACTATGGACTTTGGGTGGATATGTCCTAGATTGCAACAAATACACCACTCTGGCTGCGGAATTGATAGTTGGGGAGACTATGCATGTGGTGGGAGGGGCACATGGGAAATCTGTATTTTTTGCTCTATCTTGCTGTGAGCTTAAAACTGTTTCTAAAATTGAAGTCTATTTTGGAAAGGTCAACATACACATCCCAGTGAACCAGCAGCCCCACTTCTGAAATTTACTGTAGAAAAATAAATACTTATCTTCAAACAAAAGCCTGAATGTAAAGGTTTGTAGTAGTTCTATTTGTAATTGTTAAAAACTGGAAGCAATACAAATGTCCTTCAGCAGGAGAACAGATAAACAAGCTGGGCTCTCCCATGGAGGACCACTCGGGAGTAACAAACAAGCAGCCGGTTCACACCCTCCTGGCAGAATGCTACAGGCTTAGTAGAAGAAGCTCGTTTGAAGAGCTCCAAACTGTATGATTCCCTGAAAGAAATCATCAAAAAGACAGAATGATGGTGGTGGAGAACACATCAGTGGCCACCAGGTTTGGGGCCGAGGGAAGTTGTGGCTATGGAGGGAGGGAGTTTCGGAAGGGAAGGGAAAGGTTCTACATCCTGACTGAGGTGGTAGTTACCTGAATCCATACAGTGCTGATATTCTTAGAAATATATATCACCTCTCCCCCCCCAAGTTCAGTATTACTATATCATTTAAAAATAAAAACACACTTCATATTTAGATTGCACTGTGGGGAAAAAATCATACAGGTGCATTAACCATATGACCCAGCCACTTCCCGGCAGTGCTTATCCAAGAGAAATTAAAACACACGTCTCCGAAAAGTCTTGTAGACAAATGGTCATAGCACCTTTATTTGTTACAGGCAAAAACTGAAAACAACCCCAATGTCCTTACAGGGGGGAATACAAAAATAAACAAATAAATAAACAATCATGTGTTTCCCCGTGGCATGGGGCGCTACTCAGCAATGAAAAGAAATGAACCATCGACACAGGAAACAACATGTGTGTGTCACAAAATAACTGTGGTGCGTAAAAGGAGCCAGTGTATGCCCACAGAAAAGGCATTTCCTGTGTGATTCCATTCATGTAACATCTATGGAGAACGCAGACTCTCCTATAGTAACGAGAAGTTGGTGAGGGAGACGGAGTGGTGAGCAGGAAGGGGACGATTTCAAAGGGGCACCAGAAGCTTTTGGAGGTGATGGATGTGTTCACTCCCTTGACTATGGTGAGGGTTTTACACACACGCACCTTCTTGGCTCAGTTTGAACTGGAGGCTGCTCAGTTTCCTTCTTGGGCACCTCACTAGCTCTGCATCTGAGCCTCTTCCCCGCTCAGGCTTTCAGGGCTGTTACACACTTGCCTAATCACACCACAGCTAATCCCAGACAAGAGCCGGCATGCTGGAGCCTGCGAAAGTGTTCAAATCAATCAGCGCACCAGGAACCCTCAAAACCTGGTGTTAAATAAGAAGGGAGAAGAAGGAGGCCATTGGCCTGAGGCTGGCTCCTTACTTGGGGTTCCTGCAGAGCATCCTGCAACCTAACTTAGCAGTAAACAAGTGAAGACCTAACTTAGAAGTGAGCAAACTGCAGAGATCCAGCCAATCACAGGAAGCCAACTCCTCCAGCTGTGCTTAAATAAGGCAGATGCCTGGGGGCAGCCCATCAGGCAATTTCCCTACTTTGCTTCTGTGTTCAGCCTATAAAGGAGGCTCACACTGCTGTGAGCATATGATTCTAATCCCCCCTGGTTCTGAATGTTGCCCAATTCATGAACTGTTCTTTGCTCACATAAATTCTGCTAAATGTAATTTATCTAAAATTTCTTTTGGCACTAGCCACCCCCACCCTGCTGGTAATACATAAGTTGCCCCTATAGCTCTAGCTTCTGTCCTCAGGACCCCCCACCCCACTCCCTCCCACACCCCCTTGGGTTGGGGGGCTCTGCGTGATAGCCTTTTCTCATTTGTAAGTAAAGCTATAAAGAGTGTTGTTTTTCCAGTGTGATGAAAACATTTCAGATTGTATATAGAACCAGCACATCGTACCCCTTGATGGCACTAATGTACGCAGCTGTGATTTAATAAAACAAAAAAAAAGAGTGTTGTTTTTCATCTGGTGTGCCCTGCTGTCAAAAGAACCTTTACATCTAAACGCACATATACTAAAATTTATCAAAGTGTGTGCTTTTAATAGCCACTGTTTATTGTAAGTCAATAATACCTCAATGGAGCCATTCAAAAAAAATCCTGTGAGGCAGAATCAATAGAGTGAGAAGGTAATCTATGGATAGGAGCAAATATTTGAAAATTCTATATGACAAACAGTTAATATCCAGCATATATAAAGAACTGCTACAACTCAACAACAACAATAAAAATCCCCCCAAATAATCTGATTTAAAAATAGACAAAAGACTTAAATGACATTTCTCCAAGGACACACAGATGGCCATCGAGCAGATGAAGAGATGCTCCACAAACTCACCAGTGGTGAAATGCAAACCCGACCACAAGGAGGTCTCACCACACACCCATCAGGATGGCTATTCTCAAAAATGTGTTATTATATAATAACAAATACTGATGAGGACGTAGAGAAATTAGTGCAAAATAGTGTAACTAGTGTAATTAGTGCAAATAGTGCAAAATTAGTGTGCAATAGGGCAACTGCTTTGAAAAAAAGCATGGGGGTGTTCCTCAAAATGCTAAAAATAGAACCACTATAGGACCCAATGACACTTCTGAGTATATACCCTCGAGTATTGAAATCAGCATCTCAAAGGGGCACATGCACACCCATGGCAGCGTTATTCACGGTAGCTAGTAGGTAAAAGCAACCCGCATGTCCTCAGATGGATGAGGAAGCGTTAAACAAAATGTAATCTCCACACACAATGGGATATTAGTCAGTCTTACAAAAGAAAGGTATCTTGTCACACACTATGGCATGACTGATTCCCTAGAACATAATGCTGAGTGAAATACTCTAGTCCCCAGAGCACAAATACTATATGAGTCCCCTTCCGTGAGTCATCCTAAGTGGTCAAACAGGTAGAATCAAGAAGTAGAATGGGGATTACCAGGAGCCTGGGGGAGAGGAAGCGGGGAGCTAGTGTCAATGTGTACAATTTTAGGTTTAGGAGATGGAAAAGTTCTAGATTTCTATTGCATAACAGGGTGAATATTAGTCGCAATATTGAACTGTATTCTTAAAAATGGTGCAGATGGGCTCGACGCCTGTGGCTCAACGGGCTAGGGCGCCAGCCACGTACACCTGAGCTGGCGAGTTCGAATCCAGCCCGGACCCGCCAAACAACAATGACGGCTGCAACCAAAAAATGGCCGGGGCGTTGTGGCGGGCGCCTGTGGTCCCAGCTACTTGGGAGGCAGAGGCAAGAGACTCGCTTGAGCCCAGGAATTGGAGGTTGCTGTGAGTGTGATGCCACAGCACTCTATCCAGGCATCTGGATATTGA
>CAUYON010103115.1:0-10220 GCA_963573935.1 Arctocebus calabarensis
ATAATCAAATCAGGATAATTAGCACATCCATCACCTCAAATATTTCTTTGTGTTAGGAATATAAAATCCATTCTTCTAGCTACTTGATAATACACAATAAATCTTTGTTACTTGTAGTCACCCCAGAGTGCTACAGAACACTAGGAATGTAATAACAATTTTTTTTTGTAATTTTTATGTTGACATTATGTAGTGCATTTCTTTTTAATTTTTATTTTTTATTAAATCATTGCTATGTACATTAGTGCAATCATGGGGTACAGAGTGCAGGGAGAAATTATTCCTCTGTTCATTTATTTTCTTCTTCTTCTTTTTTTTAGCAGTGGACCTGATAATCTTCAAGATTCCTAGCTACACTATCGTTTCCCTCCTCTGTTCTAATAGTTAAAATTTTAATAAATTGACATATTAAATATATTAGAAATTCAGCTTGAGATGTTTCCAGAGTAAGTCAGATAAAAAAAAAATGGCAGAAAAGGCCAGTTTAAGTCTAGTCATGTCAAAAGTGCCCAATCTTCAGTACATCTAAAACCAAGAATAACAAAATATAGTTTATTTTATAGCACATCATAAATATTTATCTGGAAATAGATTTCATTCTCAGAATACAGCACCCAAAATTATAAAAAATAACATCTGTTTATTCTGCAAATAATTTGCTGAGGGCTCATATTTTAAGAATTTATTCCAACCAACATCGTTTTAATATCTAGTATGTAGATATTAAATTACGGTTAGGCTTTGGAAATAAAAAACAAAAATGTGCCCCATCTCAAAGAAAATAGTCTAGCAGGAAGGACATGTAAATAATTTGTTAAAAAGTAGTGAGATATGTACAGGGGTAAAAGCATATAACACATAATTAAAAAGTGATAGCAGTGTGCGGTAGTTAAAAGCTGAGGCATGTGTTCAAATTTCAGTTCTACTATTAGTAATATTATAGTTTCTGTTATAATGATTTATTAGATTGATGGCTTCATTTTCTCCTTTTTTTTTTTTTTAGAGACAGAGTCTCACTTTGTTGCCCTCGGCAGAGTGCCATGGCATCACAGCTCACAGCAACTTCCAGCTCTTGGGCTTAAATGATTCTCTTGCCTCAGCCTCCCTGGTATCTGGGACTACAGGTGCCTGCCACACTGTCTGGCCATTTTTTTGTTGCAGTTTGGCCAGGGTTTTGAACTCACCATCCTCGGTATATAGGGCCAGTGCTTTACTTACTGCAACACAGGTGCCGCCATCATTTTCTTCTTTTTTATAAAATAAGGAGAGGAGCCATGGCCACCTCATAGGAATGTTTTCTGCCAGTTAAATGTTATAATCAAAGAAAAACACTAGATGCAATATGTGCATTTACTACTACTTATATGATAGCTATTATTAATATCCCACTGAAATGATAGTTTTTAAAAGTATTTTTAATTTAAACACAATAATTGTACATATTTATGGGATACATAGTGATGTTTTGATACTGACAATATCAGGGTAAGTAGCTCATCCATTTCAGATATTTACCATTTCTTTGTGTCGGGAACATTCAACATCTTCCTCCTGGCTATTTGAAACTATATAGTATATTATTGCTAAGTTTAATCATCCTACAATGCAAAAGAATGCTAGAAATTATTTCTCCTATCTAGCTATATCCTACCCTTATGAAGCCTAAATATGGGTCCTGTGTTTGTCAAGTACAAATGTCAGTTACAAGCACAAGAAAAAATCAAAATGTTATTCTCTATCCTCACTTTTTAAAAACATGAGCTATGTAGTAAAATACTCCTGGTATAATCTAGATGATGCATATGTAGGTGTTCATCTTGGGGTATGCTTGAAAATTTTCATATTAAACCATTAAGAAACAAAGAAAATTTATTTTAAAGTGGTGATCCTCTCGATGGGGAAAGATCTCCTTGTTGGTGCCTCTTTAGTACCTAAAACTATGAAATGTCTAAAATTTACCCATCTTGCAAGCTAACAATTAGCCTGACTATAGTCAGGCTACTCTACCCTCCCCCCTAGTCCTTTCTGCCTCCAGTATCCTCTATTATACTTTTCACTCCTACAGGAAGGACATTTTTTAGCTTTCACATAGGAGTGAGAACATGTGGTGTAAACTTCCTGTTCCTGGCTGATTTCACTTAACATAATATCGCTCAGTTTCATCCATCTTTCTGCAAATGAAATAATTTTATTCCTTTTTATGACTGAATGGAATCCTGCCATGCATATATACACAACATTTTTTTTATCCATTCATCTGTTGTGAGACACCTAGGTTGATTCCATATCTTGATCATTGCGAATCGTGCTACTAAAAAACATGGTTGTAAAGATGTCTGTTTGATATACTAATTCTCTTTCCTTCAGATGCATGTCTAGTAGTGAGATTACTGTATCATATGATAATTCTATTTGTAGGTTTTGGAGGAACACCTGTACCATTTTCCATAATGGCATTACTGGTCTGTATTCCCACCAACAATATATGAAAGTTCCCCTTTGTCCTTATCCTCACCAGCATTTATTACTTTTTTCTTTTTGATAATAGATATCCTAACTGGGATGAGATGATACTACATTGTGGTTTAGTTTTGATTTGTATTTTCCTGATAATTAGTTATATGGAGCATTTTTTCAAGTCTTTTTTTTTTTCTTTTGGTATTACATGTTCAAAGACAATTTGTTTCTTCAGGTCTTGCAAGCATATGAGTCTTAAGTCTTCTCATGCACCCACACAACTATAGTCAGGCTAATTCTTAGCTTGCAAGATGGGTAAAATTTTAGACATTTCATAGTTTTAGGTACTAAAGAGGCACCAACAAGGAGATCTTTCCCCATCGAAGGATCACCATTTTATTTTTTATTTTTTTAAATAATTTTATTGAATCATAATTATGTACATTGGTGCAATCACAGGGCATGATTCATATACATTCAGAAATATTTTGATCGTACTGTTACAGATATCCTTCATGGCATTTCCTTGATCACTGTATAAAGACATTAATACTCTACCTTTAATAAGTTTCGCCAGTACCCTGCTAAGATGCACCGTAGGTGTGTTCCCACTAATTGCCCTCCCTCCACTCATCCTCCCCCCACCTCTCCCCTCCCTTTCCCAATGTTTTTATTTTAAAATATCTTTGTTTATTTCTCATCAATAGATCTAGGATTCAGCTACATCTTTTACTGAAAAGCTCCTAAATCCCAATGCTAGAATTTGGAGTGGTCTTATGTTAAAGGCACAATTGATTTACAGCTTTTCATCTCTGCTTTACTGTGCACGTTTCCTTGTGCTTACTTAGATCACTTTCTTGTCTAGAGCAGACATCCACTTAAGCTACTGATTGATGCTAACATCCAAAGTCTCCTTCTTATGAAATGGATGAGAACTTGGAATAAATTGTGATGTATTTGGAACTACTACACTTCGTTAATCATTGATTTCTGTTAATCAATTTGTACACTTCCTTAAAAAAATGAAACATATTATGAAAGCAAGTGCCATGGAGAATACAAAGAAATACACGGTTATCTTTGTGTATTTAGGAATATGCAATTTAGTGGAGAGGACCGTCGAAATGGCATTGTCAATAAACAATGTTACAAAGCAAACCTGTGATCAGGAAGACACAGATGATAGATCCTACAAGAACTCATATCACTAGGAAAGAAGGCTTTCTGGGATGTTTGCGTACAGTAGAACCTCACATTTAGATGACAAATTTAAGCCTTAGTTTTAGAAGACAGTAGGAAGCAGGAGGGAAATTTCTAAAGATTTGCCAGTTTCTTACCAAAAACCAAAAAGGTCTTGTGAAAGCAAAATTTGTCTTGATGACAACAGGAAGCAGTAGTCTGGCTGTCTTTTTTGTTTTGCTTAGCTCGTCTGGTGGTATTGATGCCGATTCCCAAGTGGAGGCCAGATGTGACGGCTCAAGTTCGTAATCCCAGCACTTTGAGACGCTAAGGCAGGAGGATCCTTTGAGGCCAGAAGTTCAAAACCAGATTACAAAATGGGTCTAATGACCAGGGTTGAGGAGAAGTAGCACAAAAGTAGTTCTGTAAACTGCAGTCCTCTATAGTACTAAACAAACATAACATTGTTCAACTTACTCAACTCTATGGATTGTAGTCAGTTTAGTAATTGTTAGTAACGATGATACAAATAATAGTTGATAGTTATTGAATGTTTAGTATGACAGGCATTAGTCAGCCTTTGATTCATATTACTTTCTTGAGTCATTACAAAGCTACTTTACCTTTAAAGACGTAAAAATGGATAACATCTTTATGAGATTGTAACTTGTAATTTAATAAGCTAGTGCATTCTAGAATAACTTAATTTTTATTGTATAACTTTAATTATTAAAATAAATGTATTTTTAAATCTATTTTTAGTAAAATTATTTCAAATTTCAGTTATAGAACAGAAGTGGTTTAGTCATCAAAATTAAAAAAAAAAAACAAAAAAACAGCAAACAGACTTGTCTTTAGACTTTCATTTAACAGTTAGACTTTTTCATTTCCTAACCACTATGGGGCAATGAATGAGAAGTGATAACTTTTCGGTTTCATTTTCAAAATCAATTATTTCACAAAAGGAAGAATATCACATTTCAAAGATAATTAAAAATTTTGCCATAAAAAGTATCAAGTAAGATGCGGTAATTTCACTGGTCAATTTAATGGGTCAAAAAATGTAACAATACCCTAACAAATTGCATTAACTTATAATCATTTACTATTAAGTTTTGATTTGATTCTTTTTGAATGAAATTACTCACCTTTGTGTCAATTTCATAGAATAGAAACATATCAATATGTATATTATCAAATGTTATTTGCTAATATCAAATGTTAATTGACTAATATTATTTAGAAATTGCATATTGGTATTCATAAGACAGTATAATTTACAACCATGTGTTTGTATAAATAAATAATCTACATAAAATATAATGTAAGTGATCAGAATTGCCTGTTTATTCTTATCACTTGTTAGGTATGATTTTACACAAGTTGTACAGTCTCTTTGACTAATATTGATCACCTAGGAGATGGAAATAATAAAGATCCTCCCATTTTTTTCCCCTGGTGAGTCAATGAGGATCTATATCGGGATACTGAGAAAATTCTTGGTGCATGCACAAACTTCATATCATTATTTGCTATTTAATAATCTATAGTAGTATGTACAGTAATAGTGTTTATTTTTACACACTTATTTGAGAGATTGAAGTTGGGCTATGAACAATTTTCAGGATGTATATTTTTAGGAAATGGAAACATAACTTTTCAATATGTCTATGATTAGTTCTTTGATTTATAAAATAAATAATGATATCATCTGAATTTTGAAACCAGACTCTCCTGGGAAATTTACCATGGAAATAGTGTATAAGGCTCATCCAGTTTACGATGCCAAGAACAAGTGAGATCATAGCTAAAATAAAAATAATAAATTTTATTATCTATTTACATTATTTATCTTTGTATGTTTATTAGATAATACATGTTTTCTGCTACAAAAGATTTTTAAAGCTGTTTCTAACATACTACCTCATAAATTTTCTGCAACTTCATTTGTTAATGGCAAGGAAGAAGTCTTTTAAAATATTTAACTACATTATTTCTGGATACAGTATCACCGAATGTCCCTAAGAGAAGAAAAATTCATGAAACATGACTACAAATTAAGATAAAATATGAATAGTGAGGGGAAGTATGTCATCAATGCCATGGTGCAAATTATTCTTTTAAAACCGTGAAATATTTCCACAGCTATCCAAAACATGGACACAACTTGAGAAGCAGTTTAGTCTGATCTTCCGTTTATCTTGGAAAAAGTATAAATATTTTCTTTGTCCACCTTTACCTCCTCACATTGCCATCAACAGCCACCCCAGAGGGGTTGCGTTCTGCATGGGAGGACTTGGACAGGCTGTTTCCCGACCCTAGGATGACCACCTCCCTTTTCTTAAGAGATTTTGTTTCGGAAAACTTGTGACTATAAATTCTATTTCTGCCTCTTTGAGACGTAAGTTTTTTAAAAAAATGCCTTGTCAATTTTAAGACCTGAGAAATGCTTTCTCAGTGATCTGGGGGCATTCCTTTGAAATGTAATCACCAAGCACAATAACACTTCCCTCTCCCAGCCTCCACAGAAGGGTGGGTGCCTAACTTTAGTGGCCCCTCGCTCTACAATGTCAAATTACCTCCTGTGATGGAAGTACAAGAAAATTTGCTTCTCCTTTGGTTAAGGCAAATTAGAAAATACAGATGACCTAAGATTCCCTCCACCTGATTCTTGTGTATGTATTGTGTGTTTTGAGAAGTTGGAGTTTATTCAGAGAAACTAAAGCACTGCACAGTTCTTAAATGCTCTCCAGCCCTCTCTTTTGGGGAGGTGGAGCTCAGACTGAGTTCTGGTCACCTTTTCCTATTACGATCGTCTTATATAACTCTTCCTTGCCTGTTTAAATTGGCCAGTGCAACTTGGACTTTGCAAAGTTGACAGATTATCTATTTCCTCTTGCTTTTCCTGTGTCTTCTAATCCTAGAGCCATCCACATACTATTTGCGTTTAGACCTAAATGAAAGCATGTAGAACGGCAGTAGGAAAAGTATTTGCCATCTGTTGTAATAGCTGGTCAGTTAGAGAATTATAAAAGTCAGAAAGTGGCCTACAACTTTTCAATAAAACTTTGAGAAAATGTAATGTTCTCAAAGGTAAACCCCCAGGAGGTCATTTGGATTTGTCAAACCATAAAGTATGGTTTAAAGAAAGAGAGAGGAGGGTGGCACCTGTGGCTCAAAGGAGTAGGGCGCTGGCCCCATATGCCAGAGGTGGTGGGTTCAAACTCAGCCCTGGCCAAAAACTCAAAAAAAAAAAAAAAAGGAAGAAAGAGAGAGAAAAGGAAGAAAGAAGAGAGAAAGAAAGAGAAAAAGGAAGAAAAGGAGAAAGAGAGAGAATTTTTTTCTTTTTCTTTTTTTTTTTTTTGTAGGTGACTATTTGTTTTAATTCACATAAATCATTATTTCTATTATCCATATTGGGTCACCTATGCTAAATTAATAAAATATATAATAAATTTAAACTTTATTGTATTTCTATACATTTAAGAGCAAAACTCATACATCAATGATGCCAAAGATATCATAAAGAAATACCTCATATGAATATTTTCATGAAAAACCCAATGTTTAAAATGTTTTTATTTATTTATTTTTTTTGAGACAGAGTCTCAAGCTGTCACCCTGGGTAGAGTGCTGTGACATCACAGCTCACAGCAACTTCAAACTCTTGGACTTAAGTGATTCTCTTGCCTCAATCTCCCAAGTAGCTGGGACTACAGGCACCCGCCACAACACCTGGATATTTTTTTGTTGTAGTTATTGTTGTTTTAGCTGGCCTGGGCTGGGTTCAAACCCATCAGCCTTAGTGTATGGGGCTGGTACCCTACCCACTAAGCTATAGGCACTGCCTAAAGTGTTTTTAATCAGAAATTAATTTGGTGTCTGCCTAAGTATTTCGTACATTATTCTACGCACATCTAATTTAAGTATGACATCACCTTGCACCATCAAGTCTCTTGTACGTTTGGCTAATTATTCTTTGTGGGTTTTTTTGTTTTTTCAGTTTTGGGCATGGCCGGGTTTGAACCTGCCAACTCCGGTATATGGGGCCAATGCCCTACTCCTTTGAGCTACAGGTGCCACCCCTGGATAATTATTCTTAAATGAATTTAGGAGAAGTATCTGTGTTAATGTAACAAAAATTGAATAAAGGTAAACAGAACATCACATTGGGGAGTTTATACACCATGTTTGCCATGTGCTATGAATCCTCTAGACTGCTAATATTTCCATTCTCACATCTCATTGACTAGATTGTCAACTCATTACCGAAATGCATTCTGGTTGGCTTTGTATTCCATCATGCTTCATAAGCAGCAGGTGCACGATGAATACTTACCGACACAAATAATCAATGTCGGGTCTAGGCATATTGTACCAGTCCTGTTAACTGCTGCCGTGTCAAGGTGAAACAATCGGCTGCCCACTCTAGAGAACACTTTCGCCTTGAAGATATGGCACGAAGACCCTCTCGAGACCCTTTTCAAGACGTTTGCCTTCCTTTGCTTCCCAGCCCAAAGCTTCTGTATTCTGTCCTATCCCAAACTGCCTTAAAATCAACTAGGTGAAACCTAAAATTTTACAAATACCCACTGAGTTTTCTTCTTTTGAGAGACTACTAAGCTCTAGCAAAGTGGCATTCTCCCTTTCTTCAGTAAATTTTGTCAATTTTACTTATCAAGAGATTTTTCTGCTGATCTTTTGGAAACTTGATGGTCAGTCATTCTGGTTGCTACAATGAGATCAGCTGGAAATAATCTCAACATCGTATCTCAGCCTTTTTACTCAGAAAAAGCTCATTTCCCTGAGGCCTATGGAACTTCAGACCACAATGGTGATGAATATGCCCTGTATTCTGAGCTCAAATTTCCTTCCTTCAAACGGTCAGGCATGGATTCATTTTTTCAGCAGTCTTTTCATTATCTGCATTGCAGTGAAAAATTTCATCCTTGGGGAAAACGTGCTTGGAAGCCAGTCCCGTGCCACAGTCAGCCCAGAGTTGTTTTTGTTTCCTTTTTTTTATTCTCTGCTTTGCTGTCTGGCACTTGCTTTTGTGAGCCCACTAGAGGAGGTTCTTGAGGGAGAGGCTGGGTGTAGATCCCAAAGTGTCTCTCTCCAGACTGCTCAAAGATCCGGTGACTTCAGAAGGTTGCATTTGTTTGGTGTCTGTACAGGACAAGCTTACATTGAGTCATCTTATGTGAATAGGAGAGATTCTTCAGTCTCTCTGTCACCCAGAACAGCTTCATTCAGATTCATCTGCCCAGAGGGAGAGCCGCATTTCACGTGCACGGTGACTGGGCTCTGGTCGTGTTCTGGGGATATGTGTTTCTCAAGTATGGTTCTCACCAGCACCACTATTTCCATGGTTGTCCTCTGTTTGGCCCCATAGTTCAAACACCTACTGCTTCATCTTTGAGCATTTGTGCCTATTGCCCCAACATAGAGAAATCAGAAAGGACAATAAAAGTCACACTGGTCATTTAGGGGAAACTTGACAAGAATTACGAATTTTCCTTTCAATTCTTCCTTTTTTCCCCTTCCTTTAAAAGTTTGTTTTTAATCTTTAGAGAAGGGCTAAAGATTGACTGTGATGTAGGGTAATGGATTTGGCCTTAGTATAAGAAAAAAATTTAGAAATATAGATCTTAAATGTCCTTGATTTTTTTTTAATTTGTGAACACAGACATTTATTTATATCTTTAAAAATTCATGTACATTCTCAACAATAGAACACTATGTGGGCATGTAAAAGTGATTCAACTTGGATATAAAAGAAACCTCTGTGTTTTATTCTTTCATTTTTACCATCATGTAAAAGTAATGTTAGCTCATTATGAAATACTTTGGTTTAATTTCTTATGATTTAAGATCTTCAGAATTCATACTTTATTTCTACGAGTCTGACAAGTTATTATTTCCACAAATTGTTCAAAGTATATGAATTTGAAAATGTGCTTAACGGAATCAAAAGGTAAAATCAGATATATTTTAAAGGTTTGGCCTCATAAATTTTTATAATCCTTCATATGAAGAGGGAAAGTTCATTGGATTCAATTATAGTTTCTAGATTTCTATTCAATTGTAAGACTTTAAATTAATTTTAAATTACACTATTTAAAAAAAATAGATATCTGGATAGATTCTATTGTTCTTTCAGAGACAGTGTCTCTTTCTCTTGCCCAGGCTGGAGGATGGGGTACAATTATATAACTCATGGCAGTCCTGAACTCCTGGGTTCAAAAAATCCTCCTGTCTCAGCCTCCCAAATAGATAAAACTATATGCACATCCTCCTATACCTGGCTCATAGTTTCCTTTCCTTTTCTCTCTTCTCTTCTCTTTCTCTTCTTTTTGTTTTTTTCTTTTCTTATTTTCTCTCTTTGTCTCCTTTCTTGTTTTTTTTTTTTTTTTGAGACAGAACCTCAAGCTGTCATCCTGGATAGAGTGCTGTGGCATCACAGCTCACAGCAACCTCCAATTCCTGGGCTCAAGCGAGTCTCCTGCCTCCGCCTCCCAAGTAGCTGGGACTACAGGCACCCGCCACAACACCCGGCCATTTTTGGTTGCAGCCATCATTGTTGT